>QNGE01002761.1:66056-103789 GCA_008508345.1 Paragonimus westermani | reverse complement strand
AGATTTACTTGGTGCCGCGAAGACTGACTTTTGCTTTCGATCCGGAAAGTAGCGGTGTTCAACATGGTGTCAGAAGGGAAGAAAACTGCACTCCACAAAAGGAACATAACGACGAACCCATCGACGATTGTTCCGCGCGAACCGCTGGATGTGAATAGCACGAACAGACTCGCGGACAACTGGTGTTTATGGAGAGAAAAGTACGCAGATTTTTGCGTGTTGGCCAGTCTTACGGGGACCAATAAAAAAATATCAGCTGGCTATGTTTCGACATGCAATCGGAGATGGAGGAAGATAAATTCTGGAAAGCTTAACCTTCGAGGACGGAGAGGACAACAATGAACCGAACGTGATCATTCCAAAAATGGTGGAATATTGTTTGGGACAAACAAATGAAACTTTTAGACGCTTTCAGTTTTTGAGAGAAATCGGCAGGTCGGAGAAACGATAAATCAGTATGTTACCGTTCTGAGAAAACTCGCAAAATCGTGCAATTTGTGCAAGTGTTTGGCAGAGACTCTCGTTCGAAACAGAATGGTCATCCGTACTCCGAATTCCGTTATGACGAAGAGACTACAAACATTCCAAAGTTGACGCTAGTCCAGTGCATCGACATCTGCAACAGCGAAGAGGCAACGGAACAAAAGATGACATCTTTGAACGCAGACCACGGCCTGGTATTATGCGCTTTGGTCAGAGATAAAGTGTAATTCATAGTGATTTCGTGTCAGCTTTGCGGTGGCAGACGTCTTTGTCAGAAAGAAAAGTGCCCAGCATTTGGAAAGACCTGTGTGAAGTGCCGGAAAAGAAACCATTTCGCCAGACAGTGTAAATCTCTCAGGATCAGTCTGACCGACGAAGATGACAGCAGAGTGGTAAACCGGCTCAACGAATCAAGCAGACAGAAGTGAATCTATGTAGTATTGCTCATAGAAGATACAAGAAGAAAATGCCAGCTAGACTCAAGTGCATCAGTCAATGTCATCATCAGTCTGCATCAAGGAGCCCACATATGTGAATGAAATACACAGCTGAAAATGTCGAATGGTGCGTCGACAAACGTTAGCGGAATTGCGATACTGCCTGTCACGAATCCGAAGAAAGGGAAGATTTATGTGCTTGATTTTCTTGTGGTCGATCGGGATTCAACGCCCATCTTAGGTGTTGATGTTATTCATTTGATGGGTTTCATTACCGTTAATCACGATGAATTTCTGCATAAATTAGCCGATTGCGATGTTCTTGACCAGTATTCACGTGTTTTTGATTCGACTCTGGGTCACATGCCAAGCGCCGTTAGTTGGTCGGTGGTTAACAATGCCGTTCCTGTTGTGTTAGCGGTTCGAGGGATTCCGTTAGCCATACGGGCTAAGTGTAGAGCGGACTTTGATTGCTCCGGTAGAGGAGCGGACCGATTGAGTCAGTCAGATTGCTGCAACTTTAAAAATAGTCGGGTGACATCCGGTTGTGAATCGATCTTAAGCCACTGAATAAGGTACTTCGAAGCGAATATTACCGTCTACCAACCATCGATGACATTCTACCAGAACTGAGTCAAGTCCAATTTTTCACAAACGTAGACCAGTCTTCGACATTTTCGCAATTAGAACTACACGAGCAGTCCAGTTACCTTACCACATTTTGAACCCCCTTTTGACGTTTTCGTTGGTTGCGTTTGCCTTTCGGACAGAAGCTGTCCAGCGAAATTTTTCAAAAACATTTAATCCAGGCACTAGACGAACTGGAAGGACTCACGCGTGTCACAGATGACGTGCTGATTTTTGAAGAAACTGGAGGATCATGACAGGAATCTGGAAGAATTTTTGAAGCGCTGTATCGATCGAGGAATTTGACTTTCGCGCAACAAAGTGGCTTTTCAAAAAAGAGAAGTCACTTTTCACGGACATTTGCAAACATCAAGCGGACTCATAATAGACCCTGAGAAGACAAAGGATATAGTCACCTTACCATCTCCTGAAGATGTGATTGAATGGTATGGTCAATTATCTGAGTCAGTTCCTTCCAAACCTATCCGACTTGATGCATCTCCTCCACATGTTGACCCATAAACCAGTA
Organism: Paragonimus westermani; assembly: GCA_008508345.1. Taxonomy (NCBI): domain Eukaryota; kingdom Metazoa; phylum Platyhelminthes; class Trematoda; order Plagiorchiida; family Troglotrematidae; genus Paragonimus; species Paragonimus westermani. The sequence goes on along the minus strand of QNGE01002761.1, from coordinate 101,713 downwards.
CCATGGAAATGGAAGGAAGAACAGCAGATAGCATTCGGTAAAATCAGACGAGCTGTTACCGAGGCCCCCATATTGAACTAATACAATCCAGCATTATTTCTGGTCATTCAATGCGATAGCAGTAAAACTGGTCTGTGGGCGATATTACAAAACGAAAGACCAGTGGACTACCGAAGCAGGAGTCGCGCCTGCTGTACGAAGCCATGCGCGAATTGAGAGGGAAATGCTGGCTGTGATATTCGTCCCAGAACGTTTCAGCACTTATACGTTCGGTCGGAAAACAATAGTTAACACCGACCACAAACCAGTAGTTTCAATAGCGAAGAAACCATTATCTGTTGCACCTCGAAGGTTACAACGAACGCTAATCAGAATGCAAAAATATGACGTCAAATTGATCTATCAGCCTGGTACTCAGGTGCACATAGCTGACAATTTGTTCAGAGCTTGCGGAAGAGTTTCCTCCTGCGGCCATGGATCACACTATGACGGAAACCGCACTAATCACCAATCTAAAAGAAGCAAGGGCACAAGGCGCTACGTGACGTCTGGTGGAAACAATTAGAAACGGGTGACCACACAATGAGCGAAAGTTGCCCGAAGAATTAGCAGTCTCCTTTAGTGACCGCGATCAATTTATCCAGGAGGACGGCTTAATATTCAAAGGAGAAAGAATCGCAATTCCAAGGATATTTCAGCGGAAGATGTTAGAGCACGTTCACCTGGCACATACGGGAGTGAACAGCTGTATCTGGAGGGCGAAAATGCTTTTCTGTCGACCTCAAATGTCGATTTCCATAAGAGACTATATACAGAGCTGTAATGCATGTCGCACTATTGACTCAAAGCAAACCAAGGAAACGATGCTGATGCGTCAAATCCCTCAAAGTAGGGATTCGAGCACCGTACAAGCACTCCGTACTACGGTCAGTCAAATGGTAAAGCCGAAGCGGCGGTCAGAATGTCAAGCCGACTGCTACAACTGGCCCAATTGTCTGGAACTGATCCATGTTCTATATTAATGCAGAAACGGAGTACTCCTAGCGAAACTATGTCCCACAGCTTAGCTCAAAGAATGTTGAGGAGAAGAACACGCACACATCTATCGACAATAGGACTGCTAAAACCCATCTGTCCAACGGAACCAAAGTGCAGGATGATTCGAGGAGACGAATGCTAACCCAAAAGCGATACCATGATGAAGGAGCTCGCGACCTACCGTTTCTACAGGTGGGCGACAAAGTATGGGTACAGTGCGTTCCAGAAAACCCACGGCGATGAATAGGAGTGGTGGTAGTGAGGTACTGCGGTCATCGGTCATATGAAATGGATTCCGGAGGGGTATTGAAGAGGCGGAATCGGGTGCATTTGAGAAAACGAGTAACGCCCGATGAAGAGCTCCCCAAAGAGAACCAAGTATTATGACGAACCAGGAGTGAGTTATGCCACGAAAAAAGAAGGACGTAAAGGGATTGAATTGGACAAACTCATCGATACGAAGTCAACCAGTGATTCGCAGAAGGCTACGGCCAATCCGTGTCGGCAACGCGAACAGACTGGTATGTCAGGCTGGGGACCAATCAGGATCGCACGCTGCTCCAGCATCGGATTTTGTTATGACGAGCACCGGATTAAAACAGGCTTTTTAAGTGCGTCAGGCGTTAAAACAAACGAGCTACAAGCGGAGTCGAGCCGACCAATGGTAAAGCTAAAACGTCAGTACCGATTGTAATTCTTCATTTTACTGCTGCGTCTTGTCTGTGAAATAACCAATAGAAACTCAGTAAACTGAGATTTACTTGGTGCCGCGAAGACTGACTTTTGCTTTCGATCCGGATTTTGGCGATTTTCAACGTGGTGCACATTTCCCTGCAGCTCATCGGGCACAGTGTTCTCCGAGTTTTTATATTAAAATTTCATGGATATTCGGTAACCAAAATTCAATGTACGTTTTGCAAAAATCTGTTTTTGACTTCTCTGTTAAATTTTGTTGCTGGAGATCTTTCGCTTCTCCTGATAATCACTGTGGTTTTCTCGAACTATCCGCGAATAATGTACGCGAAACCGTGTTTGTGATGAGAACATTTCGCTGTTTGATACAGTGGAACAAGCGAAACTGAATAATTGGGTAGATAACCAAATACCCGATTTTTTGTCTGTGCGGACGTATACAGAGACGTTTCCTGTTCCGGTCAGACTGTGTTATCGTTCTACTCTTCGCTTTCAATTTTAAGGGTAACTGGATACAGAAATCAGATATGCACTTTTGGTTGAATTCGTATGATACTTTTCACATTGGTCGTCTCTATCCGCTGACTTGACAGACATAATCGTTCGTGTTAAATTCCTACTACTCTACCCCGCTCAGATCGATTTTTTTGCTTTTAACTAGCATCATTTTCAAAATTCAGCTCTCTGCTTCACATTCACCGTGGCTTTTCTAAGCCTTTCGGAATATGTCGTCACTGCACGCTCGAGTGTTTGGTCACTTTTTCTAGTATTTCTTGATTTCAAACCCTCCGGTTTGGGGAGTGTAGTGCTGTTCTAGTATTCTTTTATAATCTGCTGTCACGGTTGTTTTGAGAAAGATACCAAACTAACTGCTTGTTCCAACGTTTAACTAGTCTATACGTGTGCGCATTTATTTCGAATTTCTAACTGTTGACATGTACCACTGCAGCCCATCAACGGTGATCTTTCAGTTGATTTACTTCGAATCGCCCTCTTGTTATGAGTTCACACCGGGTGATATGACAGTGTTGCTCGGTCATATCTCTCGCGTGCTGCTACTTTGTTTTCAATGTATATTATTTGAAGGTTCTTTTACAATTACTGGTTCCGTATACAGCCAAAAGTGAACTCTCCCTGGTGACCGTGGAACTTCAACGTCTCACTTGTGTGCAACGTCGAATTGTTGTTGTTACCAATCATTCGCGAGCCACTTCGATTCAGGCTGATCTGTCTTCAGATAAATGGAATGAATCGCATCCATGTACTACCATAGGATGCCTAGGAGCAAACTGGGGCTGTACTTCACAGAAAAGGTTAATCTGTGCTCTACCACCGGATGAAGAATGTATGACACCAGACGACCGTTGTGTGAACGTAACTGTCACTAAGAATGTTGAGGGCCCGTGCTTCCGTGAATACGGCGAAATAAATATGAAGTCATGTAATGTACCGTTATAGCTTTTTGACAGCTGCGAATCATATACGATACTGTAACCTTCAGCTGCGTTCGCATTTTACGCATTTACGTTCAAAACGATTACCAGACTTGTACGTTGTTGATGTTGTAATGGTGTATCATTATCTATCATCTGCCGTTGGTTTATGAGAACAAATCCTATACTCATAATAATTGATTAAAAAGAATATTTCGCTTGAATCCGGTTTTCTGATTCCTCTACGATACCCTTGATGCTGCCTCGTTTGTTCGAAACGAGTAATTAACTTAAACTAAGCTCGTATTTACAAAACTAGTTTTCTCTCCAACGCTGTTTTTATCTAGTTTCGTTTAGAAACCAAGAAAGTGACGTTTGTTTTGTTGAATGGACTAATTGCACGTAATTCACCGAATCTATGCCTCCTGTGTATATATGTAGTAAGACTATCCTTCAATTAGCGTCACCTTCTAGAACCTATTCGCGATCAAATGAAGTAACAAATTTGTACGGAGAAATCAGAAATATTATTTTACACAGCGTATTTCTCCAGCACATTTCGCCGCATCTCATCAGGTGCACACTGCAGTTCACAAGTTTATATAGCAAAGTTTAATGGACATAGTGAAACTAAACAACAAAATCAACGACCACACAAGCGATCGTTTCAGGTCAGCTTGTCACAGTGGCCGAAGCCCAAGGACGCCTGTGCATAACGCTGACCACAATTAGCTTGCGCTGTACCACTTGTGGTTCCAGTCGCGCACCACGTATCTAGTGTGAACCCGAAGGATCAAGACCGGGAGGCGTGTGAATAAGGCCTTCGCGTCCAGTCGGCCAATGCTGGTTAGCCAGTTCAAGATTGTACTGGATGAAATTCAGGGTAAGACTGAAAGATGGTGGACAAAACACACCTTACGGTACACCAAGAAAGCTTTAAAAAGTAAACGCAGGGGGGCCAGACACCCAGGTTTTAGAAAACGAGGGCTGGCAGGTTGCCAAACGACGGTGGTTGTTGGTCAATGCGAACAAGAAAAAATGGATATAACCGATATGACCTACTTAAGTCCAACGTACTCGTTGTCTGTTGGCCGACGGTGTACTGTGAGTGCGGTGGTGACCCGCTAATCTGAGGATGCCAGCGTGTTCGCGGCCGCACACATCGCAACCCAACATAGTCATGTCACCACGACCTATGGCACCCTTGCATATTGCGCGCTTCTGCTCTCAGCTGCGCAGTTCATTTCAATTGCGGACGCCCGTCTAGGTCACATCCCCCCAAACCACCCGGCTCAATACCAAGTCTTCCCAATATCCAAAACCAATGTTACGACGCGAAAGACCTGCTTGGATATCATCCTGTAATCTCAGCGTCTGACCACCAGGTTTTCGCTTGTCTGATTTCAGTTATCCATACAGAATTTGCTTTGGAATACGGTTATCGCCCCTCCGACGGAAGTGAATCAGCCATCCCATCCATGTCCGCCCGCTAGGGTACCCCAGCGTTCCGAACCGTGTCCGCTTACAGAATACCCAAGATACGTCGTAGACATTGCAGATGTAAACGGCTCAGAGAGAGCACGTTCCGCTGAGTGTCCAATTTTCACTGCCGTACAGTAGTATAAGCAACACCATTACGCGGTAGACACAGTTTAGTGGCCATCTTCAGATAATGGTTATTCTAGACACGTCTCTCAGGACGTCCGAGAGCAACACTAGCTCTCTTCACACGAGCTCGTAACTCGCAGTCCTCGGGCAAATCTGTCGACAAGTTGTTACGCAAGTAGCGGAAATCTGTGCAGCTGTCGACAAACTCCTCCGTTGACGCGAATTCCAGGCGTAGATTCAGAAACAACATCTCCACCTGGCGGAAGCTGAAAGCATATGTTTTATCTTTGTTGACATTCGATCCAAACTTGGATTTTGCAGTCGGGAAGGTCGTGGCCAGTCGCAGTGGTTCATTCTCGCTGATTGCGTTGCGGTATGTAGCCGGCTTGGGGCGCCGACACGTTGAACACTCAGCAGGCGTCCATCCGTCCGACACTTAACCCCAACTCCGTCCTCCGCAGAGTTCCGAAGAGTAACTGTTAGCATGGCAGCCAAGTACGAACTGAACAGGATTTTAGCTAGGACACAGCCCTGTCTCAGATTCTTGCGAACGCCTTGCCTACGCAGCGCAGCAGACTAGTACCCCGATAACTGCTAGAGCATTACTTAATACTCCTGCCTTTAAATCTTGTGGTATTAGTTCCTTATCCTAGATGGACTAGACATGGTACAGCAAAGCGCGTTTCAACGCCGATCTGCCATTCATCAGTATTTCACCTGGCAGTCCATCCTCATTTGCAGCCTTCCTATTGCTCAATTGCTCTCTGCACCTCTGATAAATCCGGGGCGAGAGCAAGTGAAGGTTTGGTAGACTGTTGCGGTAGGCTGTTCACGGTCACCCAATCGAAGGTAGCGGTACGCCACTACCCGATAATTTCTTTGCCCACATGCAGCAAAACGCAGATGTTTTCGTTGGAGCTGATTTCCACTTTCGTTATGTCGACGATATCCTGATATTTTCCCACACCAGAGATAGCAAAAATTGTACTCGATTCGATGAACAAGCTGGATTCCAGAATTAGCTTCACTATTGAATACCAACATATCCCCATGAAGCACAGAACACGATTCCATCGTGGACCCGGCAGTATTTAAACCTCCACATTTTTGTGCCCATCCGGTACAAGCGTGGTCTAGTGAGAGCTTTGTCTTACCGTACAAAACAAATCTGTTCGAGGGGAACGGCTGCAGGTGAAAAACTTTGAGGTACTAATTTGAAAGATGGGTTAAAGGCACAATATGAGAAAGATAGAATGGACGTTACTCCCAGAGATACCATCATTGAGCATGTGTCGGAGCGTGTTGTTCTACTACGGTAGGCATTAAAAGTGGTAAGAAAGAAGCACGTCGCTATAAATGTTGCGGGTGAGCAAAAGACACCGGGTTTATGTTATCTGCGTAAAATCCCTCAAATTTGTACCAATCTATATTTTTTGGTCCAGTGTACATTATTGACGTTCGAGTATTTCGAGGCTACAACCTTTATAGTGCATTTTGCTTATCTCTCGAATAATACCATCTAACTTTGTGGCACCGCTGAGTCGAAACTGACGGATGGTTCCATTTTCTCTTGTTACATTGTGTTGAATTGCTTTTCTGTATAATATGGCTCGGTGCTTTCATAACTGCCCCAAATGTGTCATCTCTGAAGTGCAAGAAAGCACATTGGACGTGAAAACGTGTTTCGAATTATGGTCATCAAAAGAACCTATTTATTAATTCGTCCAAATCAACCAATTTCACTCATAAAAAACGTAAAGCATCGGACATACACACGTTGATTGAATCTCCGATACTCTGTCAGTAAAGAGAAATATTGGCTCTCGATAATAATTCAACGGCTACATTCAACACCTTATCAAATACTGTGGTACTTAAAATTAAGAGCCCTAGAAATCGCACTTGAATTGAAAGCTCCCTCGCAGGCAAACACGAGAAGACCTGATGCTGGTAGCAGTAAGCAGTTCTTATGTGTGGAACGAGAAGCCGGATTTATGGATGTACAACGATATTGAAGAAATCACCGTGTGTCATTGGCTGATCGTATTAACACATGCAAATTCACAAACTCTATGTTAATTGGTGCAATACGAAACAAATAGATTGGCGGCTAACGGAAGACAACATTGGAACAGCTCGTCCAATCCTGGTGTAGTATCTTTAAGGAGACATTTGGATTGGCCCCCTGTCAGGTCTTTTGTTGTGTCGCGGTTTGAATAAGCGGTGAAGCGAGTAGATTTTCACTACATTTTGCTTGCAGCTTTCTGAATCGGGTGGTGGGTTTCACCACGAGAATTTCACTTTATTGGTGCTCCTATAAGCAAGCCTTATCGAAACCAGAATGGATGGGATTTCCGGCTTGATCCGTGAACGAAATTGTCAAGGTACTCTGTCCTTCATAACGTTTTACGTATCCGGAGAAACACTCCGGGTTTATGGAAGCAGTGTCGGTTACTTTTCCGAACTGTAACGTGGCAGCTTTAAAAACCACAGAAGTAGGGAATGGAGGTATCCTCAATATGCACTCTCTAATCCCTTTCTCTCTTTCTGGTTATCTTTACACCCTCTTGGTCNCCCTTTCTCTCTTTCTGGTTATCTTTACACCCTCTTGGTCAATCCATGGGGCGTTTACTCGACATCTTCAATTGTTGAGAGGAGTGCATATGGTGCAGAAATGGACACAGTATGGTTGTAAAGCTTCTCTGAGGCGGGTTCTGTAAAGTCCTCTCCCATGATCAAACACGGTGGACAAACTACGACGGTTATGATAGCGCCAAAATCTGCCTTCCAGATGTTAAGAGTAAGGGGTTGATCATCGGGACAGCGGAACAACACATTACAGTGCATCGTATCGTAAGCCGTTCTTCGCATTTACGAATTTACTAGACGCGAAAAACAAAAGGTCGTTGAGAGTAGAGACCGAATGTTTATTCGACGAAATGTACAGAGGGCCTCTTCCAGTGCCATAAATGGCACCGACACAGATTTGGTAGGGAGTATAGTGACCGGCTATTGACGAGCGAGTAAACCGGAAGTGTGTGATACACGTGTGGCTCGGGTTCGCGCCACAGTCACAAGGCAATCAGACAAACAATCGGACAGCGTACACCATGTAATCTTTCTTAGTAGCGTAGGTACAATATGCAACCCAGTTTTGGAACTATTTTACACATCGTATTGCAAGCAGGCCAGCGATATCTCCAGGTCGCCACAGCATGACCACTGACGTCTTTTAACTGTTACACGACCTGTAGATTTTTTGAAGTCGGGGCCAAATTTGACGTGGTTTCATTCGCCATAAACCTTGTTGGATTTTCTGTAAGATGTTCTAGTCGTTTTCTAAAGGTATCGGTTGGCGACATCCGATTCAGATTAACCAAAGTACGCCTGCGGTTGACGATCACCGCAATTGGCTTGCGCCGCACCACTTGCGGTTCCACCCACACACCACATATCCAGTGTAAACCCGAAGGAATGAGACTGGGAGTTGTGCCAGTGAGGCCTTTGTGTCCAGCTGGTCAATGCTGGTTAGCCAGTTGATTGGCTAATACGGAAAGGAAACTCTTGCCTCTCAGCAGTGGCGTTGGTGGATTCCAGCGTGAACTGTGTGAGAAATCCTGCCAGGGCAGTCGATCCCCTGAATCATTTAGTGGATTCCATATGAGACAGTGGGACGGGTGGGTAACAGAGTCCAAATGTGAAATTTCCGAGCTCCTGGTGTGGATTCGTAGCTCAGCTGGTAGAGCGCTTGCCGCGTTGAGGCATGCTGTGTCTGTCGCTGGTTCGAATCCAGCCGAAGCCCTGACTTTTCACAGTTGGGTCTCATCTAAACAGAGAGGGGCAGCAATTACGAGATCTACACTAAGAAGAAAGATTTGCGAAGTGTAATACGAGAAGCATTGCAGCGTAGGAGTACATGTTACTGCATCGTAGAAAAGACAAAAAAACTCTCATTGAGCTTGAAAAGCCAGGCAGACCATTTATCTTACAGTACAACAACAAAGCCGAAGAAAAGAATGGATAGAAGACCGCAGACACCCAAGTTTCTGAAAAAAAAGTGCGGATTAATTGTCGACAGTCAGACTGTCAGCCAATGCAGTCGATAACAGGAGTCAGATGGATATGCCTATATGACCTACCTGAGCCTAATGTACCCGTCGCTTTTTCGCCGACGGTGTACTGTGAGTACGTTGTGAACTTACTAACCCCAAACGGCCAGCGCATTCGTGGATGCACACATCGCAACGTCATATATTCACATTACTGCGACCTTTGGCACCGATGGTTCCCTTGTGTACCGCACGCTTCCGCTCACGGCCGCGCAATAGCTGCTCGTTGAACTTTCTGACGCCCGCCCGGACCGTATTCCTTCAGGCCGTCTGGTTCAACGCTCAGTCTTCCAAACACCTAAAATCAACGTTACAACGTGAAAGACTTACCAGCACAACATCCTGGTACCTCCTCTTCTGACCACCAGGATTTCGCTTACCTGTTTTCGCTTGATCGTACAATAGCTGCTTCGGGATAGGGTCATCGCCCATCTTATGGAATGACCGAGCCAACGGAGCTGGTTCAGCATCAGCATGGCTTCCATCCCGTCCATGCCCGCTCGCCGCACTACCTCAGTGTTCGGAATCATGTCCGACCACCGAATACCCAAGATGCGCCTCAGACACTGCACATGGAAGCGGCTCAGATAGCTCACGTTCCGCTGGTACAATGTCCACGTCTCACTGCCATACAGCAGTATAGACGGCACCATTGAACGATAAACCCACAGCTTTGTGGCCATCTTCAGACTATGATTCTTCCAGACACGCCTTTCAAGACGTCCGAAAGCAGCACTAGCCTTCGCCACACGCGCTCTTAGCTCGCGGTCCACGGACAGATCTGTCGACAAGTTGCTATCCAAGTAGCAAAAATCCCCGCAGCCACTCACAATGTCTCCATCGATGCGGATTTGGGGTGGAGGTACACAAGCGGCAACCCCACCAGGAGAAGTCTGCAAGAAGGAGAACCTCTTACTTGTGTTGATGTCCAATCCGAACTTCGATGCTGCCAAAGCGAAGGCTGTGGCCAGACGTTGAAGCTCTCCTTCACTATGTGCCAGTAATGCGCTGTCATCTGCTAACAGAAACATGCGCATCGTTGAGGTCTGTAGCCGAGTTCGGGCTCCGAAACTTCGGATATTCAACAGACGCCTGTTCGTCCGGTACTCCACCTCAACACCATCCTCTCCAGAGATCTGGAAAGCAACTGTTATCATGACAGTCAAATATAAGCTAAATGGGACGGGCTGGAACACAACCTTGCCTCACGTCAGTAACGACGTTAAAATCATCAGAGGTCGATCCACACGATTGCACCTTCGCCTTCATGCCCACATGCAACAATCTAGCCATATTGACGAATTTATCTAGACATCCAAACTTACCAAGCACCGTCCACAGCGCCTCGCGGCCCACGGAATCGAAAACCGTGGTGAAGTCCACGAACAGGACATACAGGGGCTTATTCCGTTCCCGGCACTTCTCCTGAAGCTGTCGAGCAGCAAACACCAGGTCGATCGTTCTCCGACTCGCCCGGAATCCACACTCCTCCTCGGGAACAATGACCTCCAAAACGTTCGCCTTCAATAGGTTCAGGAGGATTCTGACAAGCACCTTGCCTGTGTAGCTCAGAAGAGTGATACCCAGGTAGCTGTCGGCGCACTGCTTGCTACCCTTGCCTTTGAACAAGGGTACGATTAGGGCGTGCAAACATGATGATGTTTCATGGACAGTTGTCTCAAGAGTTCGCCAGGAGTGTTAATTCTCTCCATCTTTTTTTCGGTTTTGTTACAGATATTCTAGAATTTCGGTTTGGGAAATCTAATGAGCTCGATGACTAGTTTTCTTCTGGCATTATGTTGGTCAACTAAAATTATGCAGATTATATCGTTCGATTTAGATCCTCTGTCGAAGGCATGCAGACCCGCTAAGCAAAATAAACGAACCGGCTGGTCAACAGGAGTTCCCCCCCCCAACCTTCAAAATACTGCTTTTGGACCGGGACAGTTTAAAACATGCCTTCTGTTGTAGGCGGCCCGATTATGATAGTGGATAGATTTACACACTCTGGTGGCAGTACCTAATAGGTTTGTAACATTGCAAGTGAGGTGTAAGCGAGTACACCAAAACCAAGTTTGCCTTTGATAGTGGTGGCGAAATAGCATCCGGTCATTGCGAAAAGAAGTTACAGTGTTTAGTGTGTTCCCTCTCTCTTTTGGTTTGAGAACCTGGCTTCCTTGGAACGAAGATTTCAACAGTTTTGCCATATTTCATCATCACTTTCTCGGAGAATTATCCCAGTTCAAACGAGATGATGACGTGGGAGACAAGGCACTGCGGCAGCGAACATTTCAGAACCTTCAGGACATATGAACAATAGGTCAATTTACCAAGCTAAGCAGTCCGTGATGTCCAGGTCACGTAGTCAGCATACCAGCCGAGCGTTTACCTCATTTTTACTGTAAACATGAACAGCTGAGTAGAAACTCCGGGTAATCATGGTACTGGTGGTCACAAAGCGTGCATACCCTGACTATTATACTAAGTACGATAGTCAGTTGTCGCCTGCTTGCTTGAGGACCCCGTGAACGCCATCAGAGATGGCGACGTTGGGCAATGATTGGCGTGCCCGCGTCCACAAAATTCCTAGTTCCCGTATTCAGCAATTTTTTATCCGCTTTCAATTATTTCGAGGATTTTCGATGTCACTGCTGAGACAAACAGCGACTCAAACGAAAACTCCGTTTGGTCAGGCTGATCGCTTCTACTGATATATGAATTATTGTACTTTACCAGCGATTTCTAGAATCGACCTTCGCAGAAATCCAGCCTCAGAAAAACGTTTCGATGTATCTGAGGACTGGCAAATCAACCGAAAGTATTCGCGTATGCTTATCCAACCAACATCATTAAGGACACTAACGGAACTATCCTTGTGAGCCTGTAAAGCCATCGATGTCTGTCATGATGGTTACGTGAGTAGCCTTCCTGCAGATGACGCTCATTGCCGTCAGGATCTCCAAGTTCAGTCTAACATTCCAAAGGAATATCTATGTGTGGCTCCGTTCATGTTTCAAAGTTTAATCCACCTTCGACTGGCGTCGTGTTACACATATAAGCCGATATCGATGACATTGTTGATTTTAATGAACGTGTTATTATGATACCGTTGCAACACCCGCCTTGATACCAACCCCAGTAGGCCTTCAGCTGACTTTAACATTTCAGACTCCGTGCAGTCTTGTTCGTTGTAGGACAGAGGGGCGCGCAGCACACGTTGTAATTGCGTACGCGTTTCACTCTAGTTTTGGTTTCACACTATCACTCGGACGACTGGACGAAGTCCGGTTTTGCTAACCTCTTCAGCTGGCCTGGGCTGTAGGAGCAGTTATGCGCGGTGCTTACCTCCTAGTGTGGTATCGCATCTCGCAGACATTCCATTCTCAAGTTAATCAACGGACAGTAAGGAGAAAGCAAACCAGTCAGGCACTTTGGTATGCTTGATGCGACGGAGTTAGCCCGGGGATACTGAGCAGAGGCACGCCGTTGAGTCCGGGAGGCCTCGTGGAAACCTTGTCGACTGCAAGCCCATTGGCGTTATAGAGATCGACGTACCGCTCCATGTACATTGCGGTTTGAGGAATCAACAGTTTCAATAAGGTGGTACACAAAGGAATGTGCTAGAATCTGTACTTATCTCCGATTGAATAAGTGCTTGGTCTGAGATGTCAGCCGAGAAATTGGCATGAAAATCGATTGCAAAGCTTCCGGTCTGTAACAAATTTTGGTGCTGGGTTCCGCAGAAGGCAATGCGAATATGACTGACCGTGTGTATCACGGTCAGGTTCATTCCGTCTGGTGCGTGAACTAGTCGCGAATAAACATTGTCTAGTAAACGCTCGATTACGTAGAATTAACTTCGGTATGCCATGAATCCCAGCGTAAGCAAACGAGCGTTGGGCTTACACAAAGCAAAAAAGGAAACCACAGAATTTTCCAGCTACCAAAAATAAGTTAATTATCCTTACCGACTAATTCACTGTTTGACAACGATATATCACAGCCAGTTACAGTGTAACGCCTCATTTTTTTAAGTAACAGTTAAGTTTAGCGGAACTTTTTGAATTCTTTTGACAAGAGCGTGAAATGGGATTACATCCACAGGTTTGGGAGCTGCTTGAGATCTTTCAATGTGCCACCGTCATCTAATTCATTGATGTGGGAATTGCGCATCTGGCCGAACGTGATATGAAATGTGATGTACCTCCACTTCCCCAGAACACAAGTGTGAACAAGTTAACACCTGGGGTCAGCGACACCGGAGTTGAAGATCGAAAGTGTTGCTGATATTTCTGTCGTCAGACGGCGAAACGAATTTTACACTCCGAAGCCTCTCATATATGTCTGGATTGTGCCGCCGGTAACCATGACAACTGGGGACTAGCAACCAGCATTTCACCTCTCATTGGCTGGCAGCTGTGACCTGGGTCAAGCATGCTATCGCAACCTCACATCAGGACAAAAGATGGATGCAAAAACTAATTTCACTTCACGTTAGTCATTTGTGCGTTTTACAAGTTACCACAATTTTCGAATTGTATGTAAGTTTGTGGGTACCACGAGCAGCTTGAGCTTTCAATCATGTAAACCTAATGTGACGCCGATTAACTTTAGACTACTCGATTAAGCAAGAAAAGTGGCGCCAGATTTGTCCACTAGGTGTGATACAGTTAGGGATTACAGTTTTGCAAAAGTGTCTCATTTTGGCCACGACAAATATGCGCAAATTTAGAGATCTGTTGCATCTTATGGGGGCGTAGCAGCGAGGTACAATTTGTTTAGAAAATGACAACTGGACTGTGATGCTCTTCCGGAGGACATCTTTAAAAAATGACGGCGCCATATGTGAACGATATGAGTATGCTATAATGTGTTCGGACGATTAGTGCAGCGCATCAAGGTAGACCTCAGTTACAGATAGTGAGTTTTAGCCCATGGCTGAATTATGCACAACCGTACTTTATTAAGATCCTAGTGCACTAGTTTATCGATCCTAGTGCACTTGTGGAACCACATCTTTTGTGAACAGTGTGTGCAGCTTCACTGAATACAAAATATGCATGCAAATGGAGTACACAAAGCACGTTATGCAGCATACTTGGTTACCGGAATTGAGCGTAAAAGTATACAGTAAACGCACCTTTGGTACTCTGTAGCATGTACGCACCACGACATTATTCTGAACAGGGTAAACCAGTGACGGCGTGTGTCTTGGTTACGTGAACAACAATACACAGTGCATTTTAGAAGCAGTGCTTGTGCGTGAAGCTGTATTTTGGCCAATAGTTTCAATAAATGTTACGTCCAAACGGAGAAATACACAAACACGGCTCAGTCGAGATCTCAAAATTATGAGATGCGGCCCCTAAATCTACATAGCAGCTGCATATTTCGCAGTACGTTGTTGATCACTATCTCTTTGGCCCACCGTTTCATATGCGTTTTCATCACTTCTTCAGAGTTACCGTTATCTCCCTTGCACCACCCTTCTCAATTGGTCCAGAAACGCTCGTCCTGGTTTATACCGCGGCTAATATCGAGCCATTATTGTTCCACTGACGTTTCAATGCTGGAAAACAGACATCCATTTCCACACAGAACGTATTTGGTAAGAATTTAAAAGGATTACTGGCCATCTGAATTACACTCCAGATCGACCAGTCCGCCCTGGATTATGCATCGATTCACTGTTAACTTGGCATTTGCGCAGTTTCTACGAGGGCAGTCGTGATACATCTAAGTCAATACGAAATGCTCGCACCTACCAGGTTTCGTGTTCTAACTCTTCTACAAGCTTCTGAAGAGAGCCAACTGGTTCACATTTCTAAAGCGACGATTTCTTGTTGAGAGTTGCAAATGACTGCGCCGTACAGCCAGCTTGAGATGGAAGATTGCTCGTGAACTAGCGAAGATTTCGTTTCTTGCTGAGTGCACACAGCAAGATCGATATCCATATCAATTCTTTCGGCTTTTAAGAAAGAACAAACTGAAGGTGACCAACAGTAGCCTTAGACGTGTCACAATTGCCCATGCACAAACTGCGCAAATACGACTGGTTGATCTGCGTGAAACGCATCATCCTCTTTTCGCAATCGTCGAAAACTTGACATTGTGTAGCCGTATCGTGTTCATACTATTCTGTAAGACAGCCGTCGATCGTATGAAAAGGACATATCAGTCGCTTACGGAAGTCACGTATGAAACATGCTGAAAGACCAGATTCAATGGATCCCACTAGGTACCTATTGAACTGTTTTCCAATACAATTGAATTCGTTGCGACTAGAAGCATTGGCCCTAGGTCTTGATTATACAATACCATCACGCAAGCCTAATCGCATCTATACTGAAGCCCAATTTGAGAATCTTATCGACCAATTATGTGGTCTCCAACCAACTAGTGATGACAACCTAGGTTGGCTAAGAACTAAATTCACCGACATAGCTCATGGTTTATCATGACTCCGACCAACGGCCGGTGTGCTATTACCAATCAACACCTGTAGTCGTTAAGAGAGATTAAATCAAAAAACGTTGTAATACTTAAGCCGGATAAGGGCTCTGGGGCCGCCATTTTGGTCAAAGATGCCTATGTGCAGATGTCGATATTGAGTGGTCAAACGAAGTTTCGACAAATAGACAGAGTGGACAAGGTCACCAAAGTAGAGGACAGCATAGGACAACATCTGCAACTGCTCTTACAGTTGCGGATTATTGGTGAAGTAACCTATAGATCTTTTAAACCATTTGGATCGTCATCACCCCAGCTGTACGGCCTACCGAAGACGCATAATTCTGCGATGCCGCTTCAGCCAATTGTAGCAATGGCAAACTCACCATACCATAAGTTGGCTGGTCGCTATTCTAACTCCGCTGAAACAGAAGTTTCGGGTACATGCCATTAAAGATTCCCTCGAATTGATCGGTGCCTTAGACAAACTTAACCTGGCTAACGAACTAATGTGCTTTGTAGACGTTCAGTCACTGTTCAAAAACGTCACTCTACATGAAACAATTGATTAGATTTGTGAGCTCGTCGAAATAAATCACGTTATACTGCCACTATCAACCGACGTACTAAAAGAAAGTTTGGTGATATGCACTGCAATCCTACCGTCAGCTGGGTCTCATTTTAGCAGATTTCTTCATGTTACGAATTGAGCAGAGATAGCAGACTTGTCATATTACAAACGTTACGTCGACGATACATTGATATTCAGTCGATCCAGATAGGTAATAGACAACCTAGTACAGCGTCTAAACAGTTGTCACCCTAACCTGAAGGTTGCGTGTGAATTTGAGGCTAACAACTATCTGCCATTTCTAGACATACTCATAAGTCGTCGAGAAGATGGCTCGATTAGAAGAGCTGTTTATAGAAAATCCACGTGGTCTGGCCAATTAATAAACTTCAACAGTTTCACATCGGTCCAACACAAGCGAGCACTAGTAAACACGCTGTTCACACGAGCAAGGTGAATCTGTACTCAGGACAGTCTTGAACGGGAACTAGAATTAATAACTTCTGTCTTACAGTTTAATGGTTACTCTAAAAATGTCATAGAAAGGCACATCAGACTAAAAGCACCGTTCGAAGGAGTGATCATTGTAGAAAAATAGAGGGTTTACATAGAGTTACCCCTTAAGGGTGACCACGTCATGCGGCAAACAACACAACGATTAAGAAATTCGCTTAGACGAACATTTGATACGGCTGAACTCCGTGTAATCGTTCGGACTCAGCCTATCGGTGCCACTTCACATTGTGTTTACCAATTTGTATGTAACTGCGGAGAAAGTCACATAGGCAAAACCGAAAGGTGCCTGATCTCCGGAGTGAAGGAACACTTGCCTAGATAGGTTCAAAATTCCGTGTTGTCGGAGAACGGCAATGTTGTGGAAACACGCAAACAGCCAGTTCCATCAGTCGCTAGACAAGTCTTGACCACCGGTCATGCTATCGATCCAGCTTGTGCATTCAGAATCTTGTCGCGTCATTTCAATTGGAGATTCGTGAGGTTTGCTGAAGCGGTAGCAATCAATCGCCTCAAGCCAGCTCTCAGTGTTCAGAAGCAACTGTTTGTGAACTTCATCCTTCCCTGGACCTAGCGACTTATTTTAACTCGCTCATTGTTCACCAACCCCTTGAATGGTTTGCTATTTGTTGGTACTTTGTAAATCTGCTCTTTATGAGCGCAGCAACTTATTGTCTACTGTTCTGTGGAAAAATTGTCGTGGTAGCTCACTCTGTTACGGAAGTGCTTTCATTTTCAATTTGTCCATTTTCAGTTATCGATGCACTCTGATTCCCGATCCTGCGATGCCTTACGGACAATGAGGGTTCTGTCAACAGCCAGGTGCTGTCGATCGTGAACCGTAATGGCCAGAACACTGGAGAGAAGCAGTCGGAGCTATCGGACTTGAAATGCGCGCATAACCTCACGCCTGCTTGCACAGCGGTCTGTTAGGGCCGTTCGTTAACCCGACTCAGTTGGGAGGCCTACTTTGGATAAGTCTTTCGGCGAGGATTCTCGCGAGATAATTCCTACAAAGAATTTTCATCACGGATCCACACTTTGGGAGCAATCGGTACGTATGTACATGATGGTCACTGGCACAATGATTAAGGCGAAGAATTCCCGCTGAGCCATGCTGATTGCTGCGTTGTGTGGCCAGTTTGAGATGCAAGATTGTTCGTGAACTTATGAAAATATCTTTTCTCAGTGAGTGCACACAGCAAGGTCGATATCCTTATCCGTTCCTCCGGCTCTTGAGGAAAAAAACAAACTGAAGGTGACGAACAGTAACCTCAGACGTATTGAGACTGCCCACATTGAAACTGCTCAAATGCGACTGGCTGATTTGCGTCAGACACATTGCCGCCTTTTAACCGTCGTTGAAAATTTGACACTGCTCTCGCATCATTTTCACACTATTCTGTAAGAAATTTATCGATCGTACGAAGAGGACTTATACCAATCGTTTGCGGAAGTCACGTACGAAGCACGGTGAATAACCAATTCCGCCGGATCCTAGTAAGTACATGCTGAACTGTTCTTCAGTACAGTTGGATTCGTTGCAACTAGAGGCGTTAGCCTTAGGTCTTGATTATAAAATACCATCACATAAGGCTGATCGTATTTGTGTTGAAGCCCAGTTTGAGAATCTTATTGATCAGTTATCTGATCTTCGACCAACTAGTTCTGATAATCTAGGTCGGTTAAAGACTAAGTTCACTGATATAGCTTATGGGTTTATCAGGACTCCAATTAATAGTCGACGTGCTATCACAAGACGACACCTGCAATCATTAAGAGAACTTAAGTAAAAAATGTGGTTATACTTAAGCCTGATAAGGGTTCTGGGGTCGTCATTCTAGACAAAGATGCGTATGTACAGAATATGTTGTCAATATTGGGTGACCAAACAAAGCTTCGACGAATAGAGAGAGTGGACAACATTAGCGAAGTAGAGGACCGCATAGGACATCTTCAGCTGCTCTTGCAGTTGCGGATTATTGACGAGGTAACGTATAAGTCTCTTAAACCGTGCGGATCGTCAACACCTCAACTTCACGGCCTACCAAAGACTCACAAGTCTGAGATGCCACTTGGGCCAATTTTGGCGATGGCAAACTCACCCTGCCACAAACCAGCACGTTGGTTGATCACTATTCTAACCCCAGTAAAACAGAAATTTCAGAAATACTCCATTAAAGATTCCTTTGAATTGATCAGTGACCTGAACAGAATCAATCTTGCTAACGAAGTGATGTGCTCTATAGATGTTTAGTCACTTTTCACAAATGTCCCGCCGCATCATTGACTACATTTGTGAGCTCGTTGAAATGAGTGACACTTCGTTGCCACTTTCTACTGACATATTGAAGGAGACTTTGCTGCTCTGTACTGAGAATGTCAGTTTTCGTTTTCATGAACAGTCCTGCCGTCAAATAAACGGAGTAGCCATGGAAAGTCCATTAGGTCCCATCATAGCAGACTTTTTCATGCTAAAAATTGAGCAACAGCTAGCTACGGAGATAGAAAACTTGTCATATTACAAGCGTTACGTCGATGACATTAATTTTCAGTCGATCTAAACAGATGATAGATAACCTGGTGCAACGTCTAAATAGTTGTCATCCTTATCTGAAGATCACTTGTGAATTTGAGGTCGGCAACTGCCTGCCATTTCTAGACATCCTAATAAGTCGTCGGGAAGATGGTTCGGTTAGAAGAACCGTTTATAAGAAACCCACATGGTTAGGTCAATATCTAAACTTTAGCAGATTCGCACCGATCCAATACAAACAAGCACGAGTAAATACTCTGTTTACACGAGTAAGGTGAATCTGTACGCCCGACATCTGATTATGTCTGTCCTACAGTCAAATGGTTAGCCCAGAAGGTTCATAGATAGGCACAGTAGACAAAAATTACCACCCGAAGAGGTGGTCACTGTAGAGAAAGAGAGTCTACATAGAGCTGCCTTTTAGAGGTGATTATGTCATGCACCAAACAACACAGCGATTAAGAAATTCAATTAAACGAACGTTTATTGCAGCTGAACTCCGTGTAATCGCTCGGACTCTGAAGCTACCAGTGCCTATCGGTGCCACTCCACATTGTTTACCAATTTGTATAACTGCGGAGAAAGTTACATAGACAGAACCGAGAGATACTTGAGCTCCAGAATGAAGGAACATCTACCAAAATGGGTACAGAAGTCCGTGTTACCGGAGAATGGCAATGTTGCTGAAACGCGTAAACAGCCAGTTTCTTCAGTCACCAGACACGTCCTGACCACCGGTCACGCTATCGACCCATCTTGTGCATTCAGAATCCTGTTGCGTCATTCTAATCCGAGATTCTTACGGTTTGCTGAAGCAGTTGCAATTAATCGACTCAAACCAGCTCTCTGTGTTCAGAAACAACTGTTCGTGAACTTGACCCTTCCCTGGACTTAATGATTTATCCCAACCCGCTTATTGATTATCCACCCCTCAATTCGTTTGTTATAAAAAAGCCCATCCATGTTACTGTAAATTTGGTAGTGATGAGCCAATACGAGATGCTTGCATCTACTAGTTCTCGTGTTCTAACTGCTTTGTTCAAACTGCTCAAGGGAACCAATTGTTTCAAATTTCGTCTTGTTACCTGGGTCCAGGCTGCGATGGCACAGCAATAACATTTGAAATTACGTGCCGCTGAAAATCCCATAAACAAGGAAAACTAAAAAATCAGAGCGAATGAGAGCTGGTCCGTGTAGCATGGCCCTCTTTCTATGACGTAATATCACCAGTGCCTCATAGTACCTAACTGAAGCGCTTGGTCTTCATTAAACTTTGGCCACCTTGGTGGGTGCAACTGAAACAAAAATGCCACGAAATCCAATGGCTTGCTAGCCCGGGAAGTAAGACGTTTAAATACGCTCTAACTGACCCATATGCCCGTCAATTTTCCTGCTATAGCTCACTCCACTCCCTTTTCTGTTTAGCGTCCATCACCTTCATACTATCATGAAACTCCTCGAACCGAATAAAGGACAGCCTTCAGGCTTTCGGCTATCTGCAAGAGTGTCGATGTTTCAGGAATTGTCGCAGGTTAAATGTGTGTGGTTCACCTTCAATCGCCCATATGTGCCATGAAATATTGAGAAACGAATGGTTAACTCGTAGTAAACCTGCTGACGGGAAATTAATTTTAAGGCAACGTTATCAATGAGATACTTCACGATTTATTCTGTCCCCATGAGCTCTTGGTCATGCCACAGACGAACAGAGTAATTTGCTCATTAAAGTTATTGACCAGAATTAATCATCTTTGTCTTTCATCTCCAAAAAACCCTGTATAATCCTAAATGTCATGACGATAGATGGTTTATGGCCGTTACTTCACAAGAATCCAGTCCGAATACTTTTACGTTGAGTATACACTCTGCTACAAAATAACTTGGGTGCACACACAAAAGGCAGAGTTAAAAAAATTCTGAAGGGAACACCACGATCATGCCAGAGTACTTCAACTGGTGCGATTCACAAATGTAGGAAATAAATGTCACGCAGTGGAAGTCTTTACAATTGAAACGTACTACGATGTTACGGAAGTTAGTGCCAGATAATTTCTTTGTGGCAGAGTTGACCATTTTACGTCCATCCTGATTGACGATGAAACTCATTGCTGTAGGATTTCCTACATCGATTTCGCGTTATGTGCAACAATCCGTGAGACCAACGATCAAATCACACCGCTCATAAAACTGCTGGACTTGTGGCACGCCAGCACCTCCGACGTAGCGGGTCTTCTCGAGAAGTGTATATGGCGAATATACGCTCGTATTAGAAACGCTAAACTCTAGAAAACGGTTACACTTGGCCAGGGCAACCATTGCTGAAAAGCCTACCACACAGTTTCACTATTGGGGTAACTCCAGTCTACACTGACTGTGCATTCGTACTGCCAGATTTACACTGAGTCGCTTGTATGACAGGTGTACAGCCATGTAAACGCATAGTCCAATTAGCAGCGTCTACTGTTAACATTTGGCAAATGATTTTTTACAAACGGGTCTAATATAAATCATTAAGTCTACCAGACTACCCATTAGCAACACAACTTCTATGCTCAATGGTGGCGTTGGTGGATTTCAGCGTGAACTGTTTGAGAAATTCTGCCGGGGTATTCGATTCCTTGGATCACTCGGTGAATTCCATACGAGACAATTGGACGGGTGAGTAACAGATTCCAAATTTGAAAGTTCTGAGCTATCAAAGTAACTTCGCAGCTCAGCTGGCAGAGCGTTCGCTGTGTATTGGTATGCTGTCGCTGGTTCGAATCCCATCATTCCGCATCTCTTACGTCCACGAACCTAGCGTCTAGGGGAATTCAATACTAGGCTGAGTGGATTCTTCGAGTGTACCTTCCGATATACCGTTCAGGGTAAAAGGAAACGAGAGTGATCAGACACCCTTTGTAGACAATACTAGAAGTGGTGAACGTCTTAGACAATTATTCACAAACCGTCACTCTATTTACAGAGTGGGCACACTGTGACCTCTACGGATTCGCGTATTTCCATGGAACTCTCTCGCGAATAAGACAATCCGAGAGAACGTTGCGAGCAACCGGCTCGAAAGACGCAACAGGCACCAGACTGGCACCTCCGTATTTGTCAGGACCCTTTTTGAAAATAGGGGTTACTATTGATAGACACCAATTTTCAGGCAACTCTTCTTAAACCGTTTCAAAGAGTATTGTCAGTTCTGATATCAACCCCTCACCCATCATCTTTGAAAACGGGGAGGAGGTTTAGTCCAAGAGCTTCGTTTCAATTCAATAAATTAAGCTCCAGGGCCACTCCTACTACCGACGGGGGCCGTCTGGAACGTAACAACTGACCATTCCAGCGTGTCACTTATAGGCTAGTTGAGGCCAGCTGAAGTACTCCCCAGAATTTCCAGCCCACCTGTTAAGTCAGCAGGATCGGCTGCCGATCAGTGAATCATCCTTTTTTTACCGCAGTCTCACACCGGCTCGACGGCCAACACACCAACCAATCAGTGAAAACATTTTTAGACAAACAGATTCGTTTCACCTCTTTCGACCGTTCGCATGAATGGTGCTCACGGTCTTTGTGCAAGCTTTTGGTCGGCCTGGGATGGAATCGGGTGACGCTTGCCAATAAGTCCACAGCAGCCATGAAAACTTGTTGTAAAGGAGAATGTTCCGAAGGGGTTATGCAATTGCGACAGAGTTGGGTTTCTGTCCGATTTGTTGCAGAGGCACCCCAGGTATGGCTGATGGCTTATGAGCACGCTTCGACTGATCCCCTTGATCTCGAGTACGTTAGAAACCGCCAGGAAGTGAAACGCAAAAACACTAAAAGCTTGCGTAAGAACCTCGAATTACAGTTGTCCGAGCCAGCTAAACAGATGTAGACGACACTTTTCATCCGAGACATCTTCAGCGTTATATTTCACGGCTTGTTTCTGCAATGATCGTGAACAAGGTGACGATGAGACTATAGGGGAAAAGGATGGTTTATAAATCTACAGCTCATCGGTCGTGGCGACCCGATAAATAGGCTGAGCACTTTGCGAAACGGCTCAATAGGCTGTAGCTAATTCATTCCGGTGGATAGAGATAGTGTACCTAGTTAACACACCTGCAATGACCTCTGCCGAAAACCGAGATGGCACTCGGGCGAAATGACTGAAAGGTGATAAAGCTGTAGTTTTTGAAGTTTCCCCAGCTGTTTTCGGGGAGAATAGAGACTGTTGTCTGAAACATTCGTTTTTTCGTCCCACGAGAGAGGTTGAGGTGTTTCGCTAAAATGACTTTTCACTAACTACTCACTTTAAAAGGAATTCCGAGAGGTCACATGACAATCCCAGACATGTTAACACTATCTCTGTTGCATCCAATACGTTAAGGGGTCTCAGAATGTCGTGCTGCTGAAACACAGAAATCTAAATCAGAGAACAAGCAGGTTTATGAAGTGGTTGCCAGCAAAACGATCATATGTTCACTTGCAACCGATACTGGAACATCGGTACTTCCATCTAGAACTAGGGGATCCTTTCGATTCTGTCGCCCGAGACGTCACCATCGCACAGAAGCCCCAGTGAAGTACCTCAATCGCTGAATGAAGACTGCGCGTCCGTCCAAGACATCTTCTATTTTAAATGGCGGTATCCGACAAGGGTGTCTGTGCTCTTTCTTCTTCCCCAATTTTGTGATGGATGAGATCTCGGAAGTGTAATGGATCTTCTGCCAAACGGTAAACTGACTAACACTGAGTATACAGACGATACCGAATTACGTGGTTCTGTGTGGTGATCCGACTAGATAAGTTTCGCCTATATCGCATGCACCTTGCGCCTTCAAAGCGTTAGGCACTGTAGTAAGGTTGAGCTTATTCTGGAGCTCTCTTTCTGTTGCACACAAATTACTTGAGCTTGCTGAGTGGTTCATCTACCCAGGTTTCACAATCTCAACGGCCTTTAAGAATAATGATAAGGTGCTTATAAGGATACCCTGAGCACGCATTTCGTTCGTCAATCTTCGTCAGTTGTCGCGTCGCATACGTCCGATTGTCCACCAAAAGAAGGGTTTACAATGCGTGTGTGTACATCTAGGTTTGTTCTACAGATAGGAGGTTCAGCCCAGTCAAATGGAAGATTCATCTAGACCTACAACAGTCGATCACCGTTGTCTCTTCCAGTAAGCCCGTAAAAAAGTGAGGTGATTGGATGAGCAATGTGACAATACATCGGCGTGTATTTAGAACGGGTGTGCGTTCGTGTACGATAATCGGGATAATGAAAATGCGGTCCGTGCTGGTTAGGTCAAGGACCAGCTGCCGAAGAAAAGTCTACAGTGCTTTGTTCAGTTCGGCTGCTCGCGCAGAGCAACCAGATGATTAGGTGACCACGGGCTATAAAAAGCGACCTTCTCAATGAGTAAGGTCGTTAGGCGTCGTCCATCAGGCTGGGGAGTCCACGACCAAGTACACCGCTGGCTGGAAACACACTCCGAGATGGCAGCATTGCAAACATGAACCTGTAAGGTTTTTGACTTTTCTTCTTAACGAATCGCCGCTCGCTGTGTGGTTTAACATCCGTACTTCGTGACTGCTGTAAGAACCAACGGCAGCCAGAGCCGTAATACCCACGGTTACGGATTAATGATGACAACAAGATAGGAGTTTTACGTTGGCGGTTATAAAGACGCAAACGGGTTCCCACGATTTCGTTTGCGACCAAAGTTTAGAGAAAACGGCGAGAACAGAATTCAACATACGACCTTCCTAGTGGTAAACAGGCTAAGTAACTTCCCGTGAACTCTAACCAGAGCCACTATATGAGAACAGTGTCCACAGTATTAAACATGTTCGGTGCAGCTCTGCTACTAGGTGACCCCAAAGTTGCCCATCGAATGCATCTCTTCGGTCGAGAAAATCGGCGATTGTAAGATCACAGGTGTCGCCTTACGCTCACTTGGAACTAGGGTACGTTTACGGCGTGAATGCCATGATGGTGAACGTCTCAGTATGGGTAGCGATTTTCCTTTATTTTTGTTCTATACTACGATCTGTTGTTCTTCGCATCGCTCTGTGGCAAGTCGGCCTCTTGACTGCGAGAGCAACGTTTGTCTTGGAATCTTTCAAAAGCCGCCGTATTGTCTATATAATCTACACTGTTTCGCGGATCCCATCTTTCATTAACTCGATATCACATGAGAATGTTATCAAACTAACAGTATAGCAAATAAGCGGAGTGTAAGCAAGCATGTTGTTAGATATTTAGACGCCTTGAAAGTATCAGTAAAAGTAACACAAGAATGGCAGCATGTTCACGATCCAAAAAAACAGGATGAGGCAACATGCAAAAGATATTTTTAACTCAGACTAAATGGACAAAGCAGTCGAGTTGTGGCAGTTTCCTCTGTTATGTAAGCGTGAAAGGAAATCAGGACAGAGAAGCGTGCGAAAAAACAACCGTACAATCCTCAGCCCAAAATGCGTTGAACAAACGCTGAAACGGAAAAAGGAAAGATGTGGGATGCGATCATTGAAGAGCCAACGACAACGCATAACGCTTAACAAGGCTGAGTCAATGAAGGAACTATGGGCACACTGAAAACGCCCCTCATTAACAACAGACCCCTCATGGTCCACGTGGTTTCGCGCGAAGAAAAAATAATTATACGGCCGTTCCACCTTCTAGCAATATTTCTCTCGTAAGTATGTCAACAGCAGTCACTTTTGCAGCAAACAAATACCAACATAAGGGGGGAGATTTTGCTCGAAAAGCCTTTTCTAAAAAAAATACGCACTACATAAAAAATGACCGCGACAAAGTACGGCTATTCTTTTGGCCAAAATTCACCATATTCGAAAGACATTCAGCCATTTCGCTTTAACACTGCGAACTATCGACTGAGGACGCTTCCATCATGCTCGCTTGAAGGCAGCCATCAATTTAGTCACCAAGCTGTACATCTTGCCGCCTTGCAGTTAACAAGCTAACAAGCTTCAGTGTTTGATGCCACTGAAGCAGGGACAGCAGACCAGTCAGTTCAAATTTGTACTCTATACAGCAAGTAGCTACGAGACAAACCCAGGCGTTGCCTCGCTGTAAAATCACAGTCTCTTGATAAGTTAAATAAATGAGGCGCCCGAGGGAGTTGTCTAACTGAAATGTTCCTCACATGATTAACGAACGTTTATTGTCAGCTGTCTTGCTGATGACGCCTTACTCTCACTTGCATGTCGGTTGTTTGTTTGCAGGGTGTAGGCACCTTGAAGTTGAATGTCTGAATACGGACGTAGTCATTTTCAGCAGTTAGGTCCCTTCCCGTCCCCTTCTTTTTTTCTTCTCTCTCTCTTCCTATATAGGGTTTGCTTCTTCTTCATGGTTGTGTGGCAGTTAAGCATTAGTGTGAACCACTGATGTATAGCTGTCTATGATGATGCTGATTGTCAGGCCACCCGCTGAAGTAAGCTTAGCTCTCTATCATGCTGATAGCAACTCCACGCATCCGGTCCACCTCAAAAATGCGCTCCAATCAATTAAGCAAACGCAGTGCCATTGATAAGTCCAAGCAGCGTAACTTTCAGTACACAAGTGATGCAGTTCAGTATGACCAATTACACTGCAAAAGAATGGCGACAGTACTCGTTTGTTCACATTCCACAAGAATGATTATTGTCCCAGAAGCTTCGCCAACGCGATGCTATGATGTTGTCCAATAACGCGCCAAGGCGTGACTAGGTCTGTTCAGAATTCGGCAATCCTGCCTAAACCTAATTGGAACTTTTACTATTCAGACTCAGCCAGATAAATCTCTCGTGGCATGGTGTGAACATGAGTATAAAACGAATTGCCAGTCGGATGAGTGGTCAGAGATTTGGTTAACTTCAAGTTGAACGTCATCCACAGTTGATCGCAGCGTTCGCATTCAGATAGAATTTGCAGCCAGCCTCCATGGAAAACAAGCACTAGACTGGAGTTTCGCTCTGATCAGAGCTCATCAGTAGTGCATATGCTTGCCACGGCGGCCAGTTGAACTGCGGACACGCGTTGATCAGGCAACCGTGTTCACCACCGCCACATTAACCTCACATTGGGCACGACCGAATTATCAAATGTGAACGCTCAACCACTTTCGCTTGTGAGCAATGATCAGGTTGCGCGATCGTCTCGAGAGGAGACACAGTTACTGTCTGTTAACTCCAATCGACAATCCCGCGATTAGGAATTCCAAGACAGGTAGAAATAAACGATCTCGTTAAACCTACTGGACGAGAGTTTAGACTACTGAGTAGTCAGAGATTTGGTTTATTGTCACGTTTAATATCACTCACATTTGGTCGCAGCCTTCGCATTCAGATAGACTTTCGAGCCAGCCTTTCAAAAAGGTTACTGTCTCCTCTCGAGAAGATCGGGCAACCTGATCATTGCTCACAAGCGAAAGTGGTTGGGCGTTCACATTTGATAATTTAGTCGTGCCCAATGTGAAGTCAATGTGGCAGCGTTCCACATAGTTGCCTCATGAGTGGAGTGGCCGGAGTTCAAATCCCGGCCGTGGCAAGGATATGCACTACTGACGAGCTATAATGAGAGCGAAACTCGAGTCTAGTGCTTCTTCTCGAACGAGGCGGGTTGCAAAGTCTGAATGCGAAGGCTGCGATCAAAAGTGAGTGATGTTCAAGTTTAAATCATATAAGGCTTGATCAATGGCTCGCATATAAACTAACGGTAGTGGTCCGGCAACAGCAATTTAGGCGGAGCACCGACGCCAACGTGGATGGCTAGCGATGACCTGACACCGAAACAACTAGATAGCATAACAGTAATCTAGAACAGTTTCACCGTTCTTTTACTGTTATCTCTTATTGTTGTATATAATCCAATTTGTATAAGGGTTATCCATAGCGGATAAAATAAGAGCTGTTCGTCTGGCGCGAAAAATGACGGTTACTGATTTGAAAATGAGGAGAATACCGTTGGACGATGGGATGATAATGTATGATGTTGGAACGGGCGGTAGTTTGTAAGAGGCAAGTGGGTGACCGACATACAGCACCAGCATGAACGTCCACTTATCTAAGAGAATTTTGCCACCCACTGTAGCTTTAATCGCGCAACATATGCGGGATAGGCATCGTCGACGTCAGCACATCAATAATCAACACTGATGCCTAAGTGAGAAACGAAAGAGGCATATACTAGTTCGAAAAGAAGAAATGAAACCATAGTGAAGAATGGGATTTAGTATACAAAGGCCTTGTGAATGGACCAGAATATTCAACAACAGGGTGTCCACACACTGATTACACACAAGTGGGCTGTAAATGAGAGCAAAGCGACATCTACGAACAGAACAACATTAGTCTTCCCGAAGCAGGAAGAAAGAACGATGCAAACATGTGGCTAGAGGTGCTATCAGCTAGGCCCATGGAAAGCTGGAGAGTGAGGAGCCACATTGTTTTATCTGTATGTCAACGACCCGATTGGATTCAATTATTTTTACTGCTTGGGAAACAGAAAACTACTCTTGGAACACATGCGTAACCGCAAAATATATAAGGTTTGGAACACTATTTTTCAGAAACTGGAGCGAAGTTCAGGATAGTGTAATAAATCAAAACACCCCGGCCTCATACTTATACGGGCGCCTCTAGTTGAAGTGCGATATCCACTTTCCAATCTGCTGTGCTTTATTCACGTTATAAAGACTTACGGCCACCCAACAACGTGCCGAGTACCGTTTGGGCACCGTACACTTGTCGTCCGTAGGCTGTTTTGATACGTGGAGAGCTGATTTCACATTATGGTACAGGCCCACGGGAACACTAACTGGGCCGTTCGGCAAAAGCAACAAGCTGGCGATCAATGAAAGTCAACTCAGGTGTCGATATACATATGCGGCACAAATTAAACTAGCAATGTGTCACTCTTTGCCGGTGTGTGCGGCACATGAGTGTGACAGGTTCATAGATGAAAAATAGTACGAAACGGTTCAGGAGGCTTGTGAAATGCAAATAACATCAGAAAACAGCTTGATGTCAGCTGTCCAACGATAACAGTTCACAGCTTTGAAGAGGAAAACGTGTCCTTATTACCCTAGAAATTGAGGGAATTCCAGTGGACTACACAAGAAAAAACTTAAATCGCAAATTGCTCACAAGTAGTTCTACATACAAAAGTTTATTTCAGGGTGCTATGATTCAGTTTGAGACGAGTTGCCCATACAACCACGATTCACCGTACAGACTTCACATTCTTAACCAGTTAAAAAAACGCAATTCAAATAACGCGTGTTTTAGTTGCACATGCGAACGTATTCTACATGTACAGATATGTTTAAAAAAACTCTATTATCATCATAACAGTCATGAGCCTGACCAAAGGTACTGTGGTTCGGGCCGCCGCTCACCTCAACAGTGACGTGGAATATCCTAGAAGGAAACATTACTACGAAGGTCAACAAAGATTAAAGAAGACTAGGCGGAAGAACTAGAAATGGTATGGATACATGTACGCCATTGACTGCGACGCATCGCCATCTCGGATAGCGTCTCTAACCAGCTGTTTGAGTGATCACGAGGACCCCAGCCAGGCAGGCGATGCTTGCCCACTTTGCTTAATGGAGCAGTCAAGGTATTCATATTTTGTGACCACTTTGTTGCTTGACCACCACGCGGTTTTACCCAACTGTTGGTGGTCTCGGTATATGATGCCCGGTACGGTGAACACTCAGCTGGCATACGGAGCACGTGACCCAACCAACGCAAGCTGTGCAACGTAACTACTTGACCAATTGATCGCGCATCCCGAACGTTCCGGAATACGCGCCGGCGAACTGCCGCATTGCTCACACGATCAGCCGACTTAATGTGGGCCAATTGGCAGAGACAACGATGGTCAAACACAGCAAGACTGTTGATATCCTGCTTGTGAACAGGCCACGTTTCCGATCCATACAGCAAATGGAACGCACGCAGGCCTTATATACCCTTTCTTTTAAAAAAACTCCAGCTATATAATTGAGACGGAGTGTGAACACAAAGGCAAAAAAGTTAACTCACCTTCGTACGGGACCAATCCTTGACCGTTCTCCATTCCAGCCAGAAGCTGATCAACTTCATCCTCACGTAATCGCTCACCTAAAGCAGTCAGCAAGTGTCGCAGCTCAGCAGCACTAATGAAACCGTTGGAATCTTTATCAAAAACTCGAAAGCCTTCAATAAATTCTTCCGGGTTTATGTCTTTCTGCTCTTTGGAGAGTGCCTGATAAATAGGCAAGAACATTTCGAACGTGATTCTTTCATCTGAGAAGAGGGAGAACAAAGGTGTGTTGTGTCAAGAAACAAAAGAATCCCATGCATGAAGTAATGCCATGGCGTCTGGCAGAAAAACCACCACCCACAACACAAATGGTTCCATCTACTAAACTTGAAAATAGACAGCAAATTCTCCACCACGATGAAAAGTTGCGGAAGACTAACTAAAAAAGCAAACCACGATAGCAAAACTGACTAGCCATGTAACCAGAGGAACACAAGGAGCACATACATGGCGCTGAACATAAAACGGTTCTGAGGTTCTCGCTGTAGCTAGCCACAACACGGAAAGTTCAAACACGCGCTCGAAATGTGGCCAAACATTGAAATCACCCATTACGGTGTTTCGGTAGGGCTTACCAAAGGTTGGGTGACAGCTTCTTCATTATCGTCATGATCCTCATACACAGCAATACAACAGTGATACATGCTGATGCTCAACTGCCAAACAACCACAAAGTAAAAAGCAAACAATGTACAGGAAAAGATAAGAAAAGAGAAGGGAAGAAGGGACCTAATCACTAAAAGTGGCTACGTCTACGTACAACCATCCAGCATCAAGGTACCTACAAGTTACAAACAAACAACCGAACTATGAGTGAGCGTAAGGCATCATCAACAAGACAGCTTCCTTACGGAGTTCACTGCCCCGCGCCATCAAGTGCAATAACTCCACAGATAACCCGAGCAAACAACGACAGTATTCACGCCACTAAGTTCGATTAGCCGCTATGTCACCTAACGTCCCCAGTCACCGACTTTGGGTCGCAACGGCCCCAGTTCGGAAGACGAGCCCGACCTATAGTGGCCAACCCCTTGATGAACAACTTCATTTCTCTACGCCATTCCATCATCTGTCCACCTCGCACCCTACACCAGTCGTCTACGGTGTTTGGCAGAGTGCTCGATGGGGCAGACGACTAGTTGCCATCCCCAGTTCATGACCTAAACATCTCTGTGCAAATGTTGGAAATGAACCGAAGAATTTGTTCGACAATTACTACCAAATACCCGCCTTCTAGCCTCCTCGTTGTTCACTCGTCCGTGCCACCTGATAAAAACAATCGAACGAAGACATCGATGGTCAAATACCTGGTGACGGTTCCTCTTTTACCCTGAATGCCCACTAATGTACGCGACCCCCAAGCCACAGACAGACATCCCGTCGCCAAATTGCTTAGCCTTAGAGATAAACGATTCTAATTCATTACCCACACCCTCGTCGCCGCCGCTGATGCAGCTTCCCAAGTATATAAATCGGTCAAAAACTTCCATTACTTCACTATCAAACATCAAATCTACGCAATCACAACAGTCTTGCAGAGGCACCTTATAGTTTGAGGCCGCAAAGTGCGTTCCGAAGTATTCATCAGAACGATAAATAGCGTATACCGGCTCGTGCTGCTTGGTAAGTTCCAAACAGTAACACCTTGTCGTCACCATAAGCAACATCAGTCAGTCCTCCACCAGGTTGGAGGTCCACACCAGCATCCTGTGAGTGCCGCAGACAGTCCTTCATTAGTTTGTCTGTGACGAAATTAAGTACAAATTGTGAGAGGAGACAGTCTTGACGTACGTCGTTCATGGTGCTGAAAATGTCAGACAGTTCACCGTAAACCCTAACCTGAGCTGAAGTATGAGAATAAAGCGCCGACATGTTCATATAACCGATTGGTACACTCGTGCGCCTAAGTCACTCTAGTTGTGTAAGTTGTTCCATCGAATCAAACGCACCTTTATAGTCGAGAAATAGGGCAATTGTTGACCGGCGGTACACATGATGCTGCTCCAGAATTTGACGAAGAATAAAAGTGTGATCAGTGAATCCCCGCCCAGGACCAGACCCTGCCTATTCCTCCATAATGTTTGCCTCCCGAGCTGCAGTGAGTCAACGAAGTATAATGGATAGCAGAACCCTAGTAATTACTGGGGTTAAGCTAATTACTCCATGGTTTTCGCAACTGCCTGACATCTGTCTTTTATATGGGGACTATTATCGAGTGACCCCCAACACGGAATGGTCTCCGTCGTCCACACAAGTTGAAACAAGTGAGCCAAGGTCTCTACTAACGCCTCTGAGTCCTCTCTGAAAAGTGCCGGCATGAGATTATCTGGGCCAGTAGCCCATTACGTTTGAGAACCAAAATGCAATTGTGGACCTAAGTCTCAGTGGGTGATGGTAAACCCCACCGACCAGGGCGCTAGACACAAGTTTCTGGTGGCAACACAATATGAGCAGGTGGCCAGCTAAACTGACTCTCAGTGTTCTGCCTAGTGCGCCAACCTTCTGAACCCAGTGTAGATAATCATCCCACCTACCTAGCTGAGAGCTTCATGGACAGAAGGTCACCTGGGACCAGTAATACGGATAAGCTTAAAGAGTGCCGATTTCCCATGAAGCAAAAAAAGGTATCCATTTCTTTAACCTGCTCCATTAACCAAGCTGTCATATTTTGTTCCTATGTCGTATCCTCCTCTTCCCTATCCAACTGAGTCCTCCACGTATATCGGTATTCTAATCAACCCTTCCGTTCGTTACATTAAAGACCACATGCCACATTTTCTGGTTGATTAAAGCCTACCTATCCGGCGTTGTCTTTCCACTCTCTCGGTTATTCCATTCGGACCTATTCGTTACACAAGCCCCACGATCAACATCCAGGCTACGCTTCAGCTTCTCATGGATATCTCTTTTAAACTTATGTGAACTGCCAGGAGTGTTCCGTCAGGCTCCTAGCAATTCCAGGGATTTCTCCGAGGTCCAATGTTTGCTCAACCCAGGAACTCCCGTGCTACATACCACAGTACCTGCTTCATGAGTGACCTGTGATACCTCGGTCCAGCAACTATTCGGATCTTCGGGGTGAGAACTGCAACGCTGGTTTTCTAAGGCGGTTTGGTACATATGATTTACTGACGGTACAACCAGTTTTCCAACAGCCAGCCAATGTCCTTGGCGGGCTCGTTGCTCAGCAAAAATAAGAACGAAACGACAGCGTACCAACGATCTGAGCCCAGTAAGATCGACAGAATGACTATATCACAACTGTCGACTAAAAGAGGGGCCTGATCCAAGTAAAAGGCGTCCCTAACGCCAACATTACTAGTCAGTTGAAGCATGAGCAGGCACAATGAAAGGACTTCCGAAAGTTTTACGTCTAGAGCTAGTCTTAGTAGAACGTGCCAAGTGGATTGTGCAGTCTATTGTTAACAGGAGTCCAACCTACCAATGCGGCCGTCGTGCTGGGGACTATAACTACTCCAACCTAGCAGGTAACGGCGGCCAAAGTGTACAACCAGTATCAAGCTGACAGTGCAGGTGCTGTTAATCCCATATGTCGAATACTGTTCTTGTTTCCACTCTCTGAGATGCAGCAGATATCCACATCCAACGAGTCTAACGTTCATGCGAGAACAGCCTGTTGCTCTACCTGTCTTATAGTCCGAAAGTTGAAACCACCCATGTTAATTCGCATCCTAGGTCTAATCAAGGGAACAGAGAGGTATGTGGTTGGAGGGACTTACCGACATCGAGTTATTAGGATTAGCTGAGTGGAACATCCAGTACACTCACTAAAAATGGGAATAGGGAGGTACCTAAAAGCTAAGTTTGATGAGAGTCAGGAGAAATCAGCAGTGAAACGTTTTCAGCTGTCCACTCAGCTGTATGTAGCAGACAAGGCAGCCTGGTTCCCACAGTGGAAACGTGGAAGTGAAACAATTCACCGTGTAATAAATATATTAGCCAAGATTTCGACGAAAAATGACAAAAAGGCGCCGTTCTTTCTTGCGGTAACCAGTACAGTACAGGCGATGTTAATACAACAGTGAACACCAGCCCGTACAAAAACAGGTCAAAAACGACAACGGTTAACTGTAAGTACTACAGCACTCTATCAAAGAACATGGATAACGGAGGACAGAAAAAAGGAAAGCGAACGCTGGGTGACCATATCACATGCCATACTATGCCAACACTTTCGGCAAATATACCAAGCGTCCTCTGCGTGTTACACGTTGTTCAGGATCATGAAGAGTCTGGGCTACATGTAGGTGTGATACAGATGAAGATGAAGCGTTGTTTGCTGTCCGCATTGGATCAGTTAGAATAACTTACTGTTCCGCGTGTGCTTATTTCAGTCAGCCAGTAGATGGATATGTTCCGTCCATACATTTCGATAATGAGAACTTCTTCACGCCTAACCGCCTTGAATGGACCGAAGTATCATGGCTATATTGGTTTCCTGACACCTTGGTGCATAGACGGTTGGGTGAATCCGGCCATTTTTGTTATTGGCGCCACTACTGACGAGCCCGTGTTGATGGAAGGTTGGAAAGGTGTTCGCGTGAATACGAAAAGAACTCCGTACCTGAATCTAAGCTTTTCGGAGGTTGAATCAGTTCTCCCAGGGAGTCTGGAGCGGTAACGTATACCACTTCCGAGGTAGCAAAACCGATGTGCTCTGCAGCATTTGCTTGAATCCGAGGAGAGTCAACGGCAAACGCTCGTTCCATTTTGCCAAGTAGGATTGGGCGATTATTGATGCCTTCAGTTGCCAATGGTGGCTTTTTCTGAAGGATCCGTTAACACAGGGGCGGTGGGCCGCCATCTTACTGTAAAAACAACATAAAACTATGGAAGGGAGAAGGGCAGATTTGAGTGTCACGTCCAGCGGTGGTTGCAAACGGTACGCCAAAACTACCAATCCAA
Source organism: Paragonimus westermani (assembly GCA_008508345.1). Lineage (NCBI taxonomy): Eukaryota > Metazoa > Platyhelminthes > Trematoda > Plagiorchiida > Troglotrematidae > Paragonimus > Paragonimus westermani. The sequence continues at coordinate 66,774 of QNGE01002761.1, read as the reverse complement.
TATGCTAAGACATTTTTGGCAACCGTTTCCGCTTATTAGGTACAACTATGGGCCAACGGGTGAAACTTAATTGCCATCTGTGTAAAGGAGTAATCATTGAAGGATAGCAGTGGGCCAACGATGTCAAGGTGGATGTGTGAGAACGGCGCACCAGGTGTGGTGACGGTTTGCCTGTGCACCTTACTTCGCTGACACTCAATGCACTGTTGGAACCAAAGACGAGCGACTTTATTCAAAATGTTATGCAGTTAACTTCAACGTGCTGCGCTTACGTGAGTCGGACAAACCTGAACTGATCAAAACGGTGCAGCAATATTGAAGCGAGAAGGCGTCCAATAAAGCACGATTTTTGTTGTCCAAATCGCCAGTCACATGCAACACGCGCTCTCTCGTTTATGAGTCATAATTCTAATCCACAACACCCCCCGGTTTCCGTTCTCACGTCCTGTGCACTTCTAACCGGCTTACGTGTGTGATCGGTGCCTTCTATCAGGGGGGTTTCCCGCTTGCCATTCCTCGTCTGTTTGTCCGATTTCGTTGCGCGATGGCTCGTCCGGCTGCTCGTGCTGTCCGCCATCCACCCAATGTTGGCCTTGACCGTATTCCAACATCGTGTCGAGATGTTCCACTAAATGTTGGAAAAACCACGCCTCCGATCTGGCCGTCTGTCGTATTTCGCCTGCCCTGCCTCGCCCGTTGGTCCGATCCAGTCGAGCGA
>QNGE01002761.1:0-62284 GCA_008508345.1 Paragonimus westermani | reverse complement strand
ACGCCTCCGATCTGGCCGTCTGTCGTATTTCGCCTGCCCTGCCTCGCCCGTTGGTCCGATCCAGTCGAGCGATGATTCATCCGGTCGCGCACGTTGTCCTTGATCCGATCGCGGCAGGCTTTTGAACGTACCTTCCCCCGCGTTGAGGTATTCGGCCGAGCGTTCGAAAACTCGCACCTCCGACCTGACAATCCACCACAATATGAACAAAGGACAAACAGTCTACGTGTGTCAATTTTAATGTCCATAAGATTTTTGTGTTTGGGTCGGCGGCGGAACCGTGGACGATGGAAACGTCTTCACTGTACTGCTTAGCAGCGGCCATTTTGACACGATCAAATGATGGTGATAGGACGTTACTGACTTCTGAGCACGACTACTTATCGACTGCGACATTCATATCATGTTGGATATTCGTGGTAGATCGAGAGCTGTAATCCAAATGTCTGATATCTCGGGAACAATACCGATCGGGTTTGGCTTGAATGACAATTACCAAAGGTTTGTGGTCGATCTGGACAGCCCAATGTTGACCTCCCGAAATACGCCGGGAACGGAAGACTGCAAGATAAGTGATGAGTAGTTCGCATACTATGCTTCGTTTGTGGTGGTTGCAGTATCCATGAGAAGGCTAGAGGCTGGTGTTCATCGTTAAAGGATTGTTGTAAGACAAAATCGACAACGGCATTCGATACGTCGGTGGTGAGAAGAAGAGGACCATCAGTGCGGTACCCACTTTGGAAGATGTCGATGCGTCAGTGTTTCTAAAAACGCGCAGGTGAAAATTTCTCAGAATTTGTTGAAAAAGTCGATACGATTTTCGAAGTATAATGTTGACCGTGTTTTGGAGGATTAGCATGCGTCAATGGTGAGCGCCGTTAAAATACGAGTCAAGTCCGGTTGGTCCACTGTTTGCGTCTGCTTACTTTCCCTTTCTCATTGAATGCTGTTGGTTTCGAGGACGTACAGGATCGACGCACACCAGATGCATTATACCTGGTATGCATTAATATATCCTCAGTGGCGGTCGTGCCGATACACGAATTTAGGTTGTCGTCCATCAACCTTGTGAAGTGCAATAGCATTCGTTTCAGCATTCCTTATTTCCCTCTCCCTCCTCCTTTTCATCACCATCATGTGTTCTGCATCAGTGGCGATTGCTAGTTGTGAAGGTATGGCACGAAGAACAAATTCAACGTAAAACTCCAAGAATGCGAAGAAAATAACACTTATTTACTAAAAGCCTGGACAGAGATTAACCTAATTCGCACTCGTGGCTGACGGTAACAGGATGGACGGATACTAATCGGTGACCCATAAAGTAATTCGTGTTTGACAATATAAAAAGATTGAATAACTGGTCGTTTCTGTTCACAGTTTGATCCCGGTTTGGATACTGCTCGGTTGCCTGGGTTGAGGTGGGAATTTGGTTTTCGAGATCTAGTTCTGTCACGCTATATACATCTTAGTGAACGGGCCACCTTATACACCTGATTCTTTCACCCACTCATCAGTGGCCATGAGCCTGTCCACATGGTGCTGTGGCTCGTGCCATCGTTCATCACAACAGTGATGGAGTGTCGTAAAGAACAGTGTCGCAAGCAAAATGCTGAACAAAGTAATATTAAGTAGAACCAATGTTGTGAACGGAGGCAAGTCATTAACTGTGGTATGCCGTCATCTGGGATAAGGTTTCCAATCAACGTTTTTCGCAATTACACAACCCCAAACCAGGTGGTTGTCACCTGCTGAATTCAGCCAACGAGACATTAAACCTTAGTGACCACGCGGTCGTTTGACCAACCTGTAGTTTCAACAAACTCGTAGAGGTCTCGCCAAGTCATAGATGACAAGGTAAGCTCTTAACCGTCACAACGAGACTAGAACTTGACGTGGTGTGACATCTTGTGCATCTCGATGAACTACTGGGCTAAACTGGACGACATGACGACTGCACCGACAGAGTAACTCATGCCAGGCAAGCCAACTGGTAGAAGTCTGACAAACCGCAATCTCCTGGTCCTCCAGGTTAAGGGTTGGAAGAAGGTTGGCATCCTTTCCCAGAAAAAGTGCCGGTTTTGGTATACTGCCACCCACCAGCTGCCTTGCGGTACAGGCTTTCCAGCCAAGAGCAAAGTGAGGTGGGTTCTGGAGTGGCGGGGAAATATGCACTCTATTTGGCCTTTAACAGTGGGCTTTAGTTCGATTGATGGGGGGTTACCCCCGTTTCAAACATCAATATTTTTTACTTGTTATGCTAGCTAGCTTACCAGCTGAATCTTCTCGAACGACATGTGATAGCACAGCTGCAGCGACCTGAAGATTACACTAGCCTGAGAGCGGTATAATCTTTTAAATAGTCCCCAAACCTACGGCACCATAGTGTACCTGTGTTCTAGAGAAAGCACGTACAGCCAACGGCGTCTGATTATTTGTTCACATGTCATCTCACTGTGGCGCCAAAGGAACCACGCACTTCCAGCTTGAGCGCTCCCCGACAGTGTGTCTCCAACCTCCTTTCTCTAACTGATATGCCTTGTCGGTGGCGTTTATAGAGTTAGGTCATATCATTTGTATATTGCTTCTGGTGAAAACTCGGTCTTCATTCTCAAGTCTATTCATAAATTAAGTCTGGCTCCACGCATATCCGCGAGCATCGATTTTGCATGACGTGCAATAAACACTAGCCAAGGGGTGATAGTTCCAAATTATGCTGGCTGGCGGATGATTGAAAAACGCTATTAGGCCAGCGGGTGGCAAGACAGAAGCACGAACGTTTATGCTAACATCAACGCATGTCGTCGGTAACTTGCAAAAATCTCGAGACGCAACTGTGGAGATCACCGACCACGTGGCTTGTCTATCATTGTTGCAACCATGTTATTTTGCCTGTGTCCTGAACGCACGCTCCTGTATATGCATACTATAGGATACCTTATACGAACCTAGTGCCACCTTCCTCGTTCGTGCAGCTGCTTGCACGCTGTGGATGCTTCCTCTGTCACGATTCATTTACTAATCCAACCTTCCAGGTAGATTCGCTTACAACTTTTCAAGTGTTGGTTAAAAAACCCGGCAGTTTTGGAGAGCTTTCGCTCGGCTCGCTTTCGAGTTCTGTCGGGTGGACTGGAGCTCACCTCGCACTATTTTCCTCCCCTCTTATAACTGCCGATGTCAGTCCACGAGCAGGCCAGAGCTGACTAGCTACCACATTTTTAAATACTGTTGAAAATATACCATTTGGTTAGAGACCTGCGGCGTTCGTCTTGACCGGCGTGTTTGGAACACCGTTCGAGTGTCGCTCAGGGAAACCATCCTAAGTTGCCAGTGGACGAGGATCGAACACGTATCCACCTATCCATCAAACCAGGTATGTTGCACAATGTTTCGAATGTGCGGGTGCATTCGAACATTATGTGAGACGTTTTGACTATTGCCCGAAGACTGCTGATCGTAACGGAAGCGTGAGTTATCCACGGACTATCTCCCTTGAGAACAATAACAAACGACAGGATTATACCTCTTGAATTCGGACCGAACCCAGGTTTGAAATGTATCCTAAAGGAGGTGAAACTGAAACAACGCGGCTAGTGTCTCGTAGGCCACAGTTGAGGGTATAAAACTTTCTGATCGTTTTAGAGGTATACAGCTGGTGCAACATAAGTTGCTCCTGCATGAGCAGTAGCTGCGGTGCTACAATACAGCCAACTTTCAGCAACCTGCTTAAAACGCTGATATATTGTTGGCTTGTCTGCACCTGGCCGTCCTGTTTTGCTCGGAATACTGCAGTGGCCAGCAATCGTGTGGCTTCTCGAGGGATCTCTGCTGTAACCGTGTTTCTCCGCTTGTCCGTTCTGTTGGCGTACGTCTGATACAGGTCTGACACAAAATCAGTACCACTTTCTTCAGTCATGCAACTAATTAGATGCAACGGATGTTTGCTCATGTCCTAACGAGTCACTCATTATTCTATTCTTCAAGATCGTTTCACCCGTACCTTTTCCAGTTTTGCTTAACAGACCCGAAGGTTCTGAACATTTTTCGCTTGGCGCGAGTGACCTGGAGCTCATCTCGCGTTACCTTTCTTTCTCCGTGTGGTTGCTTCCGTTGGTCCATGAGTAGGCTAGAAACAGCCACTTACAGTCTTTTCAAAGGCTACTGAAAATATATGGTCCGTCTCCAAACCCGACCACGTTCTTTTGGTTTCACGCCTGCCGGAACTATACTTCTACTGCTTCTCAGGAAAGGCATTCCGAACTGTTAGTGGATGGGGGCAGCCACTCGCTCACTTGTGAACGGTGTTGGCTATAGTTACATGGTATCCGTCTACGGGCAATATCGTCTGTAAAATTACATATGCAATTTAGATGAACTAAAAAACGTTCCGACGAGTTTTTGATGTCTTTTTTCGAGAAACTCTTCCTTGTGACTCCCAGCCTACTTGGACTTGTGAAGGTTGGTAGTTTCTCTGTCAGCTCTGTAGAGAAAGGGTAAGAAGTGTTGGGATCGCTTGAGTTCCAGGTTTTCAAGTCAAGTACACAGAGGAGAGGGTAAATGGAAACTCTCTCCGGCAAATTATTGATGTAAAGTAGAAACAGCAGCGGACTAAGGACAATGTGCACATGTGCACAAGGATACGCCATATGGTACATCACTGATGTATCATATGGTGCATCGATTGTGACTTAAGCACGAAAGGTTTTAGAGTTATCGTTAAAAAACGAGGCGGTAAATGTAATTAATTAAAGCTAAACTTTACTGTCGTTAAATGTTGAATTGTTAAGTCAGTGTGCTTTCATGTTAAGTCTCAATAACTATCGTGCAATGTGTTAAGGGCGCATATATATATGCGCCCTTAATACATTGCACTACTCATAGATTGACACCATGCAACTATAGCCAACACCCTTGCGAACTTCCGGTATTTCCTCTCACTTCGCCACTATATAGCACCAAGTTTTGGAAGCAAAAGCATTGACTGTTCTAAGTACCGTTTCGATGTGTTATTAAGCTCCTACTTAGTTAAGCTATCGTTCGATTGGTAATTTACTCTGTTCTTGATGCGTTCTGTAACCCAAAAGAGTGGTGCTACACCGTTTCCAAAGCCTGTCTTTTAGGTCAACGGGTACTCGCTGGATCTCGCAACAGACAAGCTGATTAGACGCGGGTGATTTGGGGCTTCAACCTCGAACACAAGTAAAAACTGAAGAAGCCAAAGCCACCACATCACCATATGTCAAAAACCAGACGATCGCCTCTAAGGAGAGGTTACACAAACAACCGCACGCATCGGAAGACAAATCCGAGTTTACGTATACATTAGAAGTGCGTCAGAATAATCTTCCGCCATGAATAAACATCCATCAATGAACTTACTAGCATCAGTTTGATTGCTGAACTTTCTCACATCCGATTCAGTCGGGTTCAGACCAAGTGCACGAACTACCTCACCAATATCTTTCGCTTCAATTTTTTCGTCACCCACTGTATCGAACAAAGCAAACGTATCACGAGCCTCTGCAGAAATACAAGGTAGGTTTCAGCGAACAAATTACCCTGAAGATCTTTCTCTCTGAGTTCATACTAAGAATTTTATAATAAATTCAAGAGGGACAACATACCATGATCACAACACGAAACGCGCAAATGAATGACGCCCCGGAACTTCCAAAAGAAAGCAGAACGACAACGTGTCGCTAACTCAGCAGTCTCAGCGCTAATGCTGAACGTGATAGCCAAACAGGTAAATATACTTCTGATATTGCACATAACACCACACGTTTTCCTTGGGAGTGCTCCGAAAAGGCCCGAAAATTTTCCAAAAAAAAAAGTAGATCAATTTCTGCCTCAAATTCCATATTGCCGATTGTGGTGCACAATTCAATCTTGGCCGTGATTGCGCGCGGTTCGAAGACTCAGTGATTCAGCGATTGACGCACGAGCTCGAGGCAGCGGCCCAAGGTTCCCGTATCCAGTCAATTTCCTTGCTCAGTGTCAGCGGGCGTCTGTTGATCTGAAAGGCGATCATTGAAAACAGGGTGTAGCACCGCTCTTGGGGATTACAGTGAATACCAAGAACAGAGAAAGGATAAATGAGAATCAAGCAAAGCTTCAAAACGATCCCTCGGGGGCGCTGCTGACGACCTCAGAAGGAAGGCTGTTCCAATAGTTAATAACCCTGCAAGAAAAGAACTGCTGCCTAAGAAGGGTCCGAAGACGAAGTTTGAAAAGCTCCCTATTATGTCCTCGCCGGCTTTCACCATTCGCTACGGTAAAGAACTGCTCTACAAAACCTCCTTCAATGAAGAAGTGTGTGAGTATTAAATCACCGCGGAGTCTTCGAAATTTAAGCGAGTACAGGTCAAGAATTTCAAATCGTGACTCATAAGTAACATTACTCGGGGCCGCGACCACCTTGATAGCAGCGCGCTGGACACGCTCAACAGCTATTATGTCTTTCTTCAGACCGCTATACACGACCTGATTGATATACTCGAGAAGCGGTCTCATATTAATCCCGTAAAGCGTATGAAAAGCTTTCTTGTCTATGCGGGGGAAAATTCGCCTAATCATCATAAAAGCGGCAAATCCTTTTTTTGCCGCCATCTCATGATGATACGTGAACGACAAGTTAGACGACAACCAGATGCCCAGATCTTTCTTCAGATCGATTCTCACGATATCTATTGTGCTAGATGCGCTATGAATCATGGAGGCATTGCCAGAATCTCCACCGAGTTACATGTGGGCACATTTACCGCCATTTAGTGGGCGACTCCAATCGTCCGACCAGCGCTTGATCGCGTCAGGATCAATTCGTAGTGCACTGGGATCAGTGAAACTGCAGACTATCCATGAAAATAAGCATGTTTATTATGCATGACCGATTTGGAAGGAAGCCATGCTGGGTGGAAGATAAAAGGTTATATGATAAGAAGTGGTTGAGTATGACGCGCTTTAGTAGGCGGTCCATTGCACGGAATGCTAGTAAGGCTGATTGGCCGATAGCTAGCCAGAGAGTGCCGGTCACCCACTTTAAATATGGGTGTGACCTTCGCCTCTTTCCATGCGCTAGGGAGGATGCTAGTCTGGAGTGTTTGCTTAAACAGCTTATAAAGTAGTTCGACCGGACTAACAGCTGCTTCCTTGAGTATTCTGGAATGGATCATGTCAGGACCCATTGCACTGTATGAATTAGCCTTGAGTAAAAGGTCTTCAACATCTAGCACAGAAAACTCAGAGGTCACGAGTGGTTGCCTGAAATTCTGCTGCGGTAATACAGGATGCCAGCTTGGGGATGCGACGTTGTAGGTTGCCAAGCAGTACCCCCTGAATAACTCGAGCACAACTAGGGAGTCAGATGAATTCTCACCGTTGGGCATTCGTGAAGAATTAGCTGAAGGTTTGTTCTTTCTCAGTCGTCGCATATGCTTAAATAAGAAGCTTTCGTTCCCGAGGGTTCCGAGGAGGATCTTCTCTTGTACGAGCGTGGTGTGTGTGCGGATTTCCCGGCTATACCTGTTTCGGACAATGAGGAACGGGCTTAGGCCCTCTGAGTTTCCTGTAAGCCTATGCTTCACGAATAAACGGGAACAATTATCAAGAATACGACGTACCCTGCGTGGAGGTGGTGGCCGACAAGAGAAAATGCACAGTTTGCGCGGTACAAATAATTCGTCCGCTTTCTGAATTGCGCTTTGAAATTCGTGGTAGTTCTGTTCCACGGAGTCCAGGTCAAGAAGAAGTGAACCTAGGTGGGTTCTCAGGCCGTTCAAATCTGCCTGATTAAAGCTTCGAACTCTGGATCTTTCTGCTGGTTGTTGTAACCAGTAACAGATATGATCAAAGGCTAACAGTGAGTGGTCGCCGTATCCAAGTGGCGGCTTGATCACCCTGTCTACCAGATGGCTCTTTTTAGTGATAACTAAGTCGAGCAGAGAGAGAATCCAACCAAAACGATGCCGCATCAGGGCGATGACGTGCTCTGACCATGCCTTCCGACGTATGAGCGTTGGTAAGGAAGTCGAGAATCCGCTTTCTCAGTCCCGGCAAGGGAGTGATACCCAGTTTATCTTGGGTGCATTAAAGTCACTCATAATAAGCAGATAAGTGAAGCGCTGTAGGCCTAGGAAGTTTTCCGGGCTTACCAGAAGGGTGTCGTCGTCGGAGACGTCTGATGAAAGAGAACGATGAATAACCCCCTCTAGGAGTGAGTCTTGACCACGCAGTGGTAGTCAAAGCCACAGGGCGTCACATTTATCAGAGGACTTGAATCTACCAATAACCGTGGGTGTCGGGAGACACTGCTGAAGAAAAATCGCAGAACCCCCATTCTCCTTCGATCAGAGTCAGCCTGGTAAACTGAATACCCCGGGACACCCAGTTTACTGTCACTGATATCACCTGTAGGCCAGGCCTCCGTGAAATTGAACATGTGGGGTTGGGTGTCATCAGCTAACTGTCGGGTTTCCGGTAATTTATTGAACAGACTCAGACAGTTCGTATACATGCGTCTGAAAGCTACTTTCTCGCTGGACTTTGCGAGAAGATAGAAAGGATGGTGTGAGAAAGAGCCTGGGAAAGAAGGCCTAGAACTGATGAGGGTGGTGGGGTTGGACTTGGCCTGTTCTTCCGGGTTGTTCTGATGGCCCTCGTTCAATACTGTGGGTGCGGAGTCACCGCCTGTGCGTAGGTCAGCGACGCTACCGGGCGTTTGATCAGCATTCTTGACGCCATCACTTGCGACCTCTGCGCTTCTGTCGAAACCCGCTGCTTGAGAGGGTGTTTGGAAGTTTCTATCCACGGAAAATTTGACTTCTTTGTGTGCTGGGTGCGGGTTTTGGAAGACGGCAATGGGGGCTGCTTTATGGGGCTACTGAAGGAAATATTTATGGGGGTGGGCCAAATTGATGCTTTTCGAGTTGCAGGAGGCGGTTCTTGCAGGCTGCTTCCGTTCCGAATTCTTGGGAGGGCGAGTTTTCTGCTGCGCAGTTTGGTGGGTTTCGGGGTGGGTAACTGTGAAGACGATTGTTGCACGATGTGGATACCCTCAATGCTCGTGCTTGTGTCTGGGGCGTCGGTCGTTGGATTGACCATGCAGACGGTGCCTCCCCTTTCCACAACAGGCACAGGGGTTCGAGGGGATACTTCGAGAGCAGAACCTACGACTTCAGTCACCAGTTGTAGCTCCCGGTCTGCCATGATTTGTGACTTGGTCTTAGTCTGCTGTTCGCGTCTCACTCTCTCTTGTCGAGAGTGGTTCAGAGATACGCCTTTCAGATGGGCGTTTGTGGACTTCAAAGTCTGTTCTTCCCACCACGACCTCGGGGCTAAGCATGGCTGGCAAAGTTACCAAAATGTCAAGTGACTGTTAGGTTGTCTTGGTCCACCGCCTAATCGCAAGCAGCAGGTTTGTGGCATCCGGGGAGAAGGTGGTCCATGGGACTGTTTTAGCTAGTTCGGTTGAAGAACTGGTTGTTGGGAAGCAGCCCCATGAAACAACTCTCTTTTACCTGAGAGCCTTTTCTTCGATTTTCACTTCCGCCTCCTCTGTGTGCAGTTGATAGGGCAACTGCTTTCATGGTGATTACAACGCCAGGGAGAGCAAGCGTTATATACCCATTCAGAGAGTGTAGTTCCAGTTTCATTTCGGACAGAGTCAATTGGTACTCCTCTATCTTACTCCCCATAGGAATGGAAGAAGACACAGAGATGGGAAAAACCCCGCATTTACAGTCACAGGTTTTCTGCGTCACTCCACTTGACGTGGTGCGTGTAAGACCAGTCATCTGTGGAGCGGTGCCTTGGCTTTCGTTGAACCTGCAACTCATACAGATGTAAAGGAGAGATAAGGAAGCTAGCTGTTTGTACTGGTGTTCGTTAGAACCAGTGCACTTGAAGTAATACCACTTCTGACACTGGTGTCACTACGTGCCGTTTTGTGCAGACATTTTACATCCATACCGGCCGCGAGTGCTTGCTGCTACAGACTGTGTCTGCTGAGCCCCCAACACTGCTAGATCTGACACCGTTCATTGTCAACAAGGATGAGTAACATGCAAGAAGGCTAAAAAATAGTACGGATACTATCGAACACGAACAGTAAAATATGCAACGAGTTATGCTATTCGACAAAGAACAGCAACGATCGTATGCAATTTTTTGATAACAGAAATATGAATGGACAATGACAGCAGGGAAACTCAACCAAATTTCGAGTTACCCGGGTATGAAAGGAAACCGGTTTGCTTTCATACAATTGTTGCATGAATACTCATTTCCGGATTATATTCGCAGTCACCTTTCGTGTTGTTTTCACTCCCACTTGATATCCTCATATCTTGATCACGTTTATGCTCTGGTGAAAATAGTGTGGCATCTGCAGTTCCTAGTTATATTTTGCAATCCATTTTGACACTGTTGTGCATACCATTTCCTTACCTTGATCCCTACGCTTGTTTCAAAGCACCATCGCAACTTTTTGAATTTGATTAGCATCAAAAATGAACGGGATTTATCGTGCAACGTCTCTGTATTCTCCATCTTGCTGGATTTTTGGGCTGGTGGAAAATAGCAAGGTGAATTTTTTAGATCCACATACCTGCTCATCTATCGACGCAAAACGTTTGCTTTCCTACGCCGTGTATGAAGTTATCGATAGGCCGTCGTCCAAACCTACCCGTTCTCTTGGGTGGTGGCCTATCCAACTCAACTGGTTCTGACTTGTTAGTGAGTCATTCCATTTTATATAAGTCTCCCTTTTTCCTACACATACCTCTTGTGCACAGCCACTACCGTTACAGTTACTTTTGGTGCTACCACATTTTTGTCATTCGTATCATACGATTGATTGGGCCACTACAGTAATCATAGTCTTGCATAACATTGTAGCCAAATTTGTTCAATAAAGCGTAATCAGCGGCCTCAATTCTCTTGTCCCAAGGTCTAAACAGTGTCTATGCTGAGGGTACATTAGGAGGACAAAAGACAAGTCATCGGTAAGTCGATGACCCCGTATTCGTTGCAATGTTGTCGCTGCACTACTGCAAATTTAGTAGGCCGCAATAAGAGGGAGTAATGATTCATATCCACGATGATATTCCTTCTACTCTAAAGCTAATCAGAGGCGACGCTTCTCGTAGTTATAAAGGACTGTGGTGCAAGATGAATTCAACACCGATGCGCTCCACCATGTTCGGCGTTATATACCACCATCCTGGATCATTCTTAACTCAGCTGCCAGACAATCTAAGGATTTTTGGATCAACTAATCACTGCATAACATTGGTGGGTTTTAGAATGCCCAACACCAGTTTTAAGCTAGCGCATACAGTGGTTCGACCGTTTCTCTGAGTCAGTGCTTCCAGTGATCGTCCGCAAGCACTGCTTGTGCCAACACCTGGGGCTTCCACGAGTTCGCCGGCCGGATGTTGCTCCAAATTGGGTTACGTGTCCTCTGCACTACACCCCGACATCACTCGTATGGATATTTTGCCTCGAGTAGGAAAGAGTGAGCATAGGTTATTGGACACATGGAGAGCAGGCGGTGAACTGCAGGTAACATCCTGTTATAGTCGGAATTAGGGACTGCAAATAGCCTTAGAAATGGCACGTGAATTGAAACCTCTGTCGGAATTAATAGGTAGAAGACCTGGCACTTGTAGCAGTACGCAGTTGTTAGTCATTAGTTGAGGCGCTGAATTTATGGATGTACACCAGTACTAAAGAAATCACAACCTGCTATCGGCCGATGGTATTATTATGTGCAAACTCACAAACTGTTTGTTAATTGGTGGAATACGGAGCAAAAATGTTGACGAATGACGAAAGACACAACACTGAGACAGTTTGTCCAATCCTGATGTATTTTTAACGCGATATTTGGACTGACCGTTTGTCAGATCTTCTGTTGTGTCGGTGTTTGGATAAGCGGTGAATCGCGTAGATTACCTCCACACACCCGCCCAGGTTAGACGGAATATCTGGAGCCTTCCATTTGAAGGAATGAAGTGGCCATGTGCACTCATGGCAGGGGCGGCAGTGCGGTCATGTTCGGTGCGCTCTGGTGTAAAATTAGAGGCAACCTGCTGGCTCATGCCGGGCAGTTTGCACCGATGTCCCACAATCGCCGCCAGTTTAAAGCGACACCGTTGTTCGACGTTGAATTTTGTGCTATCTTCAGACGCAGACCTCGGCAGTAGATGAGCTACTGGGCTGTCCATGGCTCCTAGGTTGCGTACAGAAAAACACGCAATGAGTGCAGTACCATGAGGCTGAGAAAGTGCCGACAGTACGAGAAAAGTCTGACCGCGGATTCGGCATCAGCACCCAGGAGGCTGTGGGCGTACACCCTCAGACGGACCGCAATCAAATCGCAAATCCTGACATTGATGAATCAGCGTGGAAACACAGTTTCCTAGGAGCTAGACTAAAGTGAGCTACTGGTCCGGTATTGCGCTTCGTTTCATTCCCAGAATAACGCGTATTCTACCTTGCTCGACTGTGGTGGAGCATTCATTGTTGAAGTGCTGTTCAACGTTGATGAGGTCAAAGTTGTGCTGGGTTTGGCTGATATTAAATATAGTCCAGCCCGGACAAAACCCGCTGTTTTTGCTACCTGAACTGTTGTTAAAGTTTTACGTGCCCCTGAACGAATGCATACTGCCAAATGAGTGTAAACAACCAGTGATTGCGCCTACATACAAGGGAGTAGGACAGCCGAGAGCCCTCAACTACCGATCGATATGCTTAACTTGTGTGCTTCGCAAAGTGATAGGGCGGTGATAGTCCGTCGTCTTCAGTATGACTTGGACTGCCTGTCGATGTTCAATGAGGGACGGCATGAATTTCACAGAGGACGATCCTGTTGGCGAACCTCTTGCCTGAAAGAGGGCGTTGGGTGGAGGCGTGAGCTGACAGCGAGATTCCGCATGTGACGCTTCTCGATTTCAGCAAGGCGTTCGGCAGTGCCACACAATCATTTACTCAAGAAACTTGTAACGCACGCTGTCAGCCTGTCTATAGTAACCTAGATGGCGGACTTCCTCTGTGCTGGTCGTTCGCGGTCGGGGCCACCCAACAATTATCCGACCGGTTGTCTGCCTCCAGAAGTGTGCCGCAAGGGTCATTGCTCGGGACCCCGTTGCTTTGACTTCATCAATGTTCTGCTGGACCAGATGCACTCGCCTGCCCTCACCCTTGCTGACACGGCAGTATGAAGTACAGTCCCTTCAGATGAGAACAATAGAGTATTAAAATAGAACTTGGACACGGTATCAACATGAACAGTCCATTGGGACATGTGAACCCACAAAAATGTCTCCCTCTGAGCCCAGGGGACAGGGTATATGGCGTTGAGGATCACGTGTCACCGCGGTGTAATACCTCAGGGTGTTGGCATCAGACATCTTCAACTCGCAGGCTCACACCATGCGGGCACGTGTGAAGGGTGGGAATGTTCTTTAGGCTATCCGTCAATCCTTTATAAGGCGTCCAGGGAGGCCTTCTGTTTACTTTTCCCATCTTGCGTTTCTCTGCGACTGGAGTAGGACTACCTCTTAGTGTTCCACTGTAGGCAAAGTGAGATATCTCAGTTTGCAACAGTGAAGAAAGCAAGCACGCCTATGGCTGTCCGGATGAGATGCCTCTCATGTAACCGGTGGTTGGAATATCCAGACATGTATCCTGGGGGTAACCGGCTACGCCGTGGTAATACGTCGTATATTGCGAGCATCAGCATGGATTCTATGGCCATTCTCTCACCTTTCTCAAGCAGCGGCCATGACGACTTCATTTGTGTGTCGCTTGTGTTCACAGGCCGTCAATAACGGGGGTGCGGCACCCGCACGGTTGGTGCTAGCACCCAACAGTGCGACCTTCAAGCCCCTACTGGTTGCGCATATGGTAATGTGCTGGAAGAAGTAGAAGAGTTAATGTCCTGCTTATTCTGCATTGTCGAGACGCTCGGTGGAGATGTTCACACAACTGGCCAGTCGTACCTTATGTCAATAAAGAATGAGCAACGCGTTGGTCGTATGACTGTGTTGTTCGAAACGGATCGAATGAGACCACCCAGCCTGGGCCCTGACCGGCCTCAGTAACATTTTCTAGCAAACTTTTGCCTACCCCTTCGACAACTACCACATGAATAACGTCGAACGATTGCGAGTTGTCTGCGGCGTTTTTGAGATTCGAACAACTTCTTCGGATTATTGTATATTACCCTAAATGGCCCTTGGTGAAAAACACAGGGCGCTCTATCTGCATCCGAACGTACCATGTACACTATTCGTGAGTGCTGGAAACTCCGGAGCTCAAACCATTAGATGACTGTATGTACAGACCGGAATGAGCCGTTCAAGCAACGGCAGGTGATTCAAGGATAGCTGAATCGAAGTGAAATTCGTAACAATTGCAACGGAAGCCAGAATAAGCAGGCGATGTTCAAGTTTAGCTTAAGAGAAGTAACCCAGTTTCAGGGAAGACGAAGCAGCTTGAAACTTAATGCGTATGGTGGGAACTAACAGTTGAGTAGTGAGGTGAACATGAACGAATATGAACACAGACTGAACAACCGAACTTAGCTGGACTGCGTCTATGCGGCTGATAGTTGTAAATAGTGTAAACATCAGTAATCGCCACGTGAACCCGTACAGCTTTCTTACGCTCCGATAGTCGCCGAATGTTCCAACCATTCTTCGGTTCAAAGTGACTTGGTATGACGTTCTTCCTCGATTTTTGCAATAGTTTAATTTTGGGTTCTCCGTCATTAAGCTCACTACACGCAGCCTTAATTTTGTTCAAACCCTGCCTGGGTGTTGCGATTCTCACCCGGCTTGGTAACTGTGCACGATCAACACGTAGGGATTACTCAATACATTTGTGGTGATATGACGGCATGATGTCACCAGCTCCTCATGTGGGATAGTCTCGTCGTTTGTGTGGCTGTACATATGGACCAGGTGGACGCCATATCCCCTCTGCTTACTGTTCGGGTTACGGACGCCAGGCAAGATTGAGGACAATTAGTCACTACTCTGTCATGTTAAGTAATCGTGGAAGCGCATTGACGAAAAGCGCAAATGAATCGACTGGATTCCGATTATGCAACCCTAAAATATGCTGTCGAACGAAGGTTGCTCAGCCGTTGCAAATTCCGTGATCGTAGCTCAATCATATCTACTGAAACCAAAAAAAGCCGAACTTGAGAGTTGAAGTGCCACCAAGCGTTAAATGTGTGACGACGGTCGTATGACTGTTAGAAAGTCGGCGACCACGCTCTCCGTCTTTATTTGCTCCCTCCTTGTTGATGGTCCTCCCTACACCCAAGATCCTTCTGAAAGCAAATGTGAGTCTCCTTTGCAGAGACCAACAAGGCTATTCGAATTATGTTTTCGACGTACTGGTTTTCCGGTGCACGTCAGGTTTGGTACATCACTGAAACTTGATATCCTTCACTTGTCGAAGCTTGTCATGTAGTTTGCCTGTTTATTCAATCCACCGCCTAATATTTTTCGTGTGCACCTTTCTCTCATTCAAACCTTATTGCTCCTCCATTTGACGACTTGTTAAGGTTGATAGTGTTCAGTTAAATTGTTGGCCATCGTCTCTACGAACTTGGTGGATTGATCGGCGAGGTTCATTGTTATTTTCTTCCCTTCACATTTTGGCACTTTTTGTAAGTCAGAACCTCTTTACTGGGAAACTGAATTTTACAAATGCCCTCTTCGTGTTTGAAATCTGTTACTTGGCAAGCTTAGAATTTACAAATGCTCGCATCATCACAGACGCGACAAGTTCATATTCAGCCTACCAGCAGACCCTGCGAGTAGAATGAGCGTAGTCTCAAAAATCACCGGTCGTCTGGGACTACTAGTGCTCGATATTTCCATTGTCGATTTCATCAAGTTCATCTCCCAATCGGTTAGAGTTTATTGGTTTGCAATGGCAATAGCCAGACGAATCGAACTTGATACATGTGGTGCATGGATGCGTTTCGGTGCTCGTCGACCACCTGGAGCTTTCCCGTGAACTTTGGTCCTGACTTCCACGTATATGACTGCGGATGGCAGCTTTATCCCCTCTACCCGACAACTGGCTGCTGATTCCCTGTGACCCACGTTTACAGTGACGTTAAAACATTGGTGATTGTCTCCACCATTCCATCCTCAGTTCACTCCCTTCCATTGACATCCTATTCTAAATCTGCCGTGGCCTTCAAAAGGACGCGTCTATGAATGCTGCATTGTCAACCTATTAGTATGGTGGTGGCTTGTTTGAGGCCCCTAAAGCCAGACAGAACCCACTCCCAGGAGTAGCTGTAAGGAGAGCATCAGCCCCACCAGAGAAGACACTGTATTTAACTAAGCCCTGAACTCTGCGGCAGCCGTAACTATACGTTTGCTCTGGCAGCATTCGGTGATAGACGGCAGGCTCCTTGAAGAAGAAATGTGTCCAAAGGGAGAGACGCTGAGGCATATGAAGACACAGATAGTCTTTCAAAGACAGATCAGTGCTTAGTGAGGCCTGCAGCGACTATAATAAATAATAATTTGGTAATCGCATTCATCTGTACATTTTCGATGATTTTGCTACTGTTTTAGTCAAGCTACCCATTTTGTAACATCCGGACCGGGGCTAAAAACACAACTCGCTCCACGCCTCGCTAGTTTCACGTGTCCCTCTGTACACTCTTTCTTCCAGGATAGGTAATAATACATGGGGTCAAAGCGCTGAGTTTTGGCTTTTCATTGTCGATCGATTGTCGGTAGTGATCACTGACAGGGTTTCATTTCGTAAGATCAGTTCCAACAGGCTTAAGATGCACCTCGTGTGGCAGAAACAATTATTATCCCGTCTAGCCCATTTTACAGAACTCACGCCTATGGATTCCGAAGGAGTTTCACGGAGAATTGTAGACGCAACTTGGCTATCGAAGTTGACCTGCCAAAAACCCTACTGGAACCCTCCCAAGGACAGAAGTTGTCCTAACTGGTTTATTGTCGTTATGGTCGAGCTAAGTCAGCCGTCAGATATTGCGTATCGCTGTCTAGCAAAATAGAATTTACTCAGGCAACTGAAATATTAAGGCAACGATCCGGACGGTTTATGAAGTTATACAAGCTGCCACTATGAACGTGTTCGACGGCTCAAGGTTGGCCATAAGAGACGCTGAGGGCACGCAACGTTTAGCCACTCAGATGGAGGAATGCCAGTTGATATTTCTGAACTAAACCACCTATCTGAGCTGAATTTCCTGGCCAACCTTCTGCGTATCGCGAATAGACTTCCTCACCTAATGCAGGACATCTGGCCAGAAGTATCTGACAGCGCCAAAAACACCGACTTGTTTAAATTTTAGAGGGAGCGAGATTCAATTTCTAGTGAAATGCATGATCAACTCATCGCCCGAGCACTCTAGGACAACATGACCGGAAACAAGATCGCGGGCTTCCGCGGGGACACTCAAGGAAAGCCCTGTGTGCCAACCGTCGCCGGAACGGTGAATAGGTCAGGTTAATGTGCAGTACGTGGCAGCGATTGTGGTTTGTTGACGTGCCGGCGATTTGGAAGCTCGTCACCGGTGACAGCAGGCGGTTCCAAGGAAGCGTAAGGGATTCACTGTTCGCTTTTTGCCGAACTACGCGGCTAAGTATTGTAGAGTCCGTGTACAGTGTTCATGGCTTCTTTGTGGGGGGCGAAATCATACCCTGCTGCCCGTGGACCCGGCCTCTTCAGAGACTAAACTCAGTGTGAAGAGGTCAAGCTGTGGAGCCATCTCTAGGCAAGATGGAGAAGCTCGTCCCAAGTTCGCACCTGTCAGGTTAGTCAGGTAAGTCGGGGTAATTGAAGCGTGTATTTCTATGGAACGGCTCCCACGCTATCTTCACAAATGAGCCTTCCGCTGAACTATTTAGGCTCTCAGCCAGCGGATGAATGCGCAGCATCCATACATCGAAAACGACGGATGCGGTTAGGCGTCGAGAGCTGAGTTTGGGAGTTGAATCTTTGGATTTTGCAAGGAGGACCAAATTCGACAAAGCTGTTGATGTGAATGGTCTTCTGGTTGAATGAGCGGAAACCCTGTCTGATAAGGACTTTTTGCTTTTGTCTCACCTGGTCGTTCCACCTATTTTCTTGTTGGGGAAAGATAGAAATGGCTTAATAATAGACCGCAACGTGCCTGAGGCGCTGGGGCGGCATTGCCCATACATCGTGAAGACCTTTCAGTTTTGAACTACTGGAGACTCCACGTAGTTATCAGCAAGAAGCAAGGCTCAGGTTAACTTTTCAAACAGTGTTGAACTGGGATGATTGGTTCAGCGCACGTTCGACACGGCGTTTGTCGGGCGTAGATTGTCCAAAAAGACGGCTATTTTCTGTGATGACCGGCTAGCGACGCACACCGTAGAGTCCCCTGCTGGCGTCCAAGGTAGTCCGTACAAGATTAGTTTGCTTAAGCAGTCTGAAAATGTAAGTCTTCTCAATAGCCGATGGATAACTCAAAAACAGCAGAATTTACCAGGAAGGAGAGCTGCCACAACAGCCCATTTACATAGGAATAGATGGCGAGATAGTTGAGGCACATCTGGCTAAATTTTATGTATAAGAAGTTGGCATCAGTAACCGTAAGGCTTTTCGTGGTTAGCGTCTGTCCCATCACACGGTGTTGAATCCGAGTAAACAGAGGAAGTTGTGTACTGTACTGGACTGCGCGGCGGATTACAAAGGTTTTCCTGACCAATCTTGTTTTGTCATGTTTCCGCAAGGAGGAGGTCGTTCTAGGGGTGTAGACTCCCGGAAGAGGTAGATCAAAACTGGCTTTCCTCTGGTGGAGCGATCAGCCAACATCTAGTTCACTGGACAAATATAAGACTTCGGTCTACCTTTTCGGGGTTACTCCAATACCCTAGGCATCATATGCGCTCACGACAGCTGCAGTTGATAATGGACATCAATTTAGCAAATTGGTCGGTCAATTATTGGACGATTATTTTCACGTCGACCATTGTCTGTTAACGATGGATACACTTCAGGACGCAACACACTTATGGCTTCTGATTTACACAGAATGCTCCCTTTAGACGGACTTGAACTGGCGATGTGGATGTCTAACAGCCGAGACACTGGTAGGTGTCTCGGTGAGCGGCAAGCAATTAGTGTAAACAACACTATACCCTGTTGAACACAGTCAACAGAAAGCAGTTGGGGTCCAATGGCACGCGACGAAGGACTGTTACAGGTTTTGTGCGTCCCAACTGGACAATACATTTACTTCGACGGACTTGTTTGTCTGCTTCGCGGCAGTGTGACTCGTTGGGATTTGTTGCCTCAGTGCTTTTTCGGCAAGAGCACACGGACGAATCCAATTTTAGACCGAAAATTCCGAGGACCACAGAAAGTTTGCTCACAGGGCGTAAGGAACGGAGACTGTGTTTTCGTACTACGTTGTACCAGAATCCATGGGAAGACGCAGACGCGCCCCAGGTAACGCACGGTTTCTGACGCCTCTAAGACAAACCATGGAACTATCGTCTAACTCCAGCCACCTTAAGAGATGGCAACATCCTTTATCCCTTCTTGATAAGAATATCCCGGGTTGTACCTTTTCAAGTCCTTACCCATCCCGCGGCTGAAGCTTACAGCCGCAGCACTGGCGTCCAATCTCATAAGGTTTCTGGCAAATAGTCTCAGGCTAACCTTTGTCAACTTCACACTTTGAGCAGACTCCACCATTGTATGAGGTGAATTGGGAAACGCCACTTCGCTCCGTCACACTTGTGGGTGATCCTGTTCAGCTAATTGGCGACTCCACACAGAACTCTTAATGGTGACACGTACAGTCTGGATTGAACCCTGCCGACGTAACTTCTCGAGTAACCCGCAATGCTTGTTCTCAGAAACAACACACATGGCTGAATGACCCGACATTCCTATGGTAATTGAGGATTCGTGGCCACCCGACAAGCGGATCAAACAGCTTCAAGCTGAAGTACTGGAATTAAGAAAGGGGGTTATAGTAGCCAGCATTAATAGCGCGCAATGAAGTGTGAAACCTGTTCTACGTTATTCACATTGGTACACCCTGATCCATGCGATGTCAGCTAATGTTTCCAGAATTAGTTGATCAGACGGTGTTTCATTATGCCGGGCCCCCTGCTTAAGACAACAGTGGATCTGGCACGTGAATCCATTACTCGGCAGCAGTAGCAGAGGGAGAACTGTGCTGGACATGCCGAAGCCGACCGGGGTATGTTGGCCTGATTAAAGCCTGTCACCATGAAGGGCATCTTGTCTGTCGATGGGAGCTCTCTGTGTGGGCCATCTCATGGCATTTGAGTGATGACAGTGCCGCCCGCGAAGTTGTTGCGAATAGGGTTAGCCGCCACTACCATAAGATGAATGTCACATGGAAGCTGGGCACGTTTCGTCGTCCATCCGAAGAGGCTTCCGAATCATTAGTGGCACGGCTAGTTTGCACCACGTGCTTCTGAAGTGCATGAAATGCAACAGGTCAACAAGGCTTTGCCAATGAATGATGTTTCGCTTCCCGTTGGTCACACAACATTACTTCAATGACGTGTTTACTCATGTATGTGCAATGCCCAAATTGCTATGAAATGTGCACCCGGCACTTAATAATAAGTCCAACAGTACGATGACATGTGAGCTTTAGTTGTCACGCACATTTCATGCGGCCCTCCAAACCGTAGACTCAATTACCCGTTTACCCAAATAAATCTCGAGTGCATAGTAAAATACCACAACAAACAATAGATAGGGTTATATATTTCAGTAATCATAGCAAAAATAATAATATCGAACGAGTTCTTTGTCAAAAATTCCCCATGCATATTGCCTGTCATAGTAAATGTTATAACCCCATATTTTCTCATCTAACGTGTGGAATTACGTTCTCCCTCCCGATTCCCATTTTATCCATTGAGCGAGGAAATGTTTCTGCGACGGATGGACGCACGGAACTTCGTCTAAGCTGAACGGTTCACGAGATGTTCAATTTTGTGACGTTTTCGAGCAATCGGCGAAATCCTGCGTTGAAATCTGCCCATTCCTTCGCTTGGTTTTGTGATTTTCCGCCATGCCTCGCCAAAGCCGATCTATCTTGACAATTTCCGGACGCCAGTTTTATTCTCTAACAGCAAAAAATTCCGAAGGTGCGTTTGGACACCCTCCCGGAGTGACCTTGAAATATTTGAAAAATCGCTCATCCCACAACCTTGTAAACAGTGAATTAGTGTCACATCCCAGTTTTATGAGACTGAATCGGTGAAATGAGCGAACTATCTATTTCTCAGTTGCGTGCGTGAAAGTTCCATAAACTACAGTCGTTTCCTCTTTGACCACGTAATTCTTGCAAGAAACTTCATGTTTGTGCTACTGTTAAATTATTCGTTTATGTATGGTTTGCAAACAGACACAGTGAGCGCGCGTAACCAAGCGTGCTTCTCACATATGCGTTGGGAAATATATATTATTTATTTATTTATATTACAACCGGCGGCACCCCATTTGCGGCTTGTGGCGCGGATTATTCTGAACCTTCGGAGGTTCGGGTTGGGAAGAGGCTTTGCAAAACCGAGGACCTCCTCGTCCTTCCAAGAACATGAGTTATAAATTTGGAAGCAGCCCAGCAGATGTCAACGGAATTACTTCCAATGGCTGTAATGTGGTTTGTTGGCCGTCGAGGTGTTCCAAAAGTTATGTGCAGCGATAACAGGTCCATCTTCGTAGGCGCGGAATCAAAGCTGAGTAGGGCGTTACTTGCTTTCACTCAAGACAAAGTCCGGCCGGCTCTGGCAGTTCGTCATATCGGCTAGCATCTCAATCCCCAGCTGCTAGTTAGTGGAGTGGAACATTGAAGCACTTGGTTTGCACAGTCCGACCAGTCATGCAGGCTGTCTCAAGACAACAGGTGATGTCAGACGAAGCCCACTGTATTTACTTCATTGAGGTCGAGGGACCTCTGGATAACAGAACTTTGGCTGAAGTCTATGATGATATAAACAGTCCCTCAGGTTTAAGATCGAGTGCTTTTAAATCCGAACACGAGCCTGCCCTGTGCTCACACTACACTTGCCGAACAGTGCACAGAACTGTGATAGCAAGCTCAATAACCGGCTAGTGCGTTTTGGAAACTCTGGATCACGGAGGGCCTACCATACATTTGGACGCACCGCAAGTGAATGAAATTTGAGGGTTGGTGTCCTTGTCCTAATGGTTGGGGGCCCTCGACCCGTAGACGTATGATCCAAGGAAGCGGTAAGTAGAGTGGCGTAGGGCGCCGAAATTTATATCCGCGAAATGAATATGGGAACAAACAGGTGCAAGATCAAAAGAGACGAAGATTCATGTCTCCTCAAGAAAACAAAGGATGGTCACGACACCAGCAAATAAAGTTCAGGTGCAAAGTAGACAGTTCACGACAAAAACTCAACCCGCGTGACAAATTACCTCTTCCACGGACGTTGCACCTGATGTTTCACAGAATCTTGGTATATTTTACTTAAATAAATAAAAAATATATATTTCCCAACGCATATGTGAGAAGCACGCTTGGTTACGCGCGATCACTTGTTAAAATTTGTTCCCGCGTCGTCTCTTCTTCCATATTTCCCACTGCTGGCTCTTTATTTATGTGTAATCTGGTTTCACTTGGTTGCACTTGGTTGCTCCGCCACTGCGTGTATGTTCTGTTTTTTCGTATTCACTTCAGTCCGTTAATCTCGGAACCTGTATATCTGGTGGATGCAATTTTGAGGCTTGTCGTTTATTTCTTCCGTTTAGTTTGTAATGACTTGTTCTTATTTCAGTACTTTGTTAATAAGAATCTCGTCTTTGAGACCGTCTTCTTTTTTGGCTTCGAATCGTTTACCCGGTCGGGTCAGAGTTTATAGACGATGGCTGCGCACAAGAGTTATTATTCTGCGTCATGTCGGCCGACATACGTTGCGACTAAACTAAGCGTTTTTCGAGTTACCACCGCACATCCGGGATTGACTGCTATCATCAAACCTTCTCTTCATCCTACTCGTGAGTGGTTCCAACCAATTCCCCTACATATATCATACCTCACTTTGAAAAGAAATAATCTGTCGGACAGCTGGATTCTTACCACCACACAGTATTGTGAGCTATGCTGAGCATGGGTTCCTCAACACTTTTTCTTGATTGGCTTGCCTGCTAGAATATCTTAACCATGTTATAAGACCCGGTGGTTTCAAGTAAACGATGTTCACATGATATGAAAAATGTAACATGTTGATCGTTTCTCCGTTAGAATAGTAGGACCGAACATGTGAGGAGTTCAACTTTCACGGAAATCTTGAAAAGAAGGGTGCGTCTTCTGAACGACTGAAACTGGCCTAGCTTCGTCACTAGGCTCCAAAATAATCGTGCATATCGTACTGGTATCAGCGGATTTGGTTCACTCAACCAAGCATCGAGCCAGCCGTATTAGAAGGAGGTATACTTTCAGAGAACGAGAAACTGGTCGGCTACCAGAATAGCATCTCAGACCACAACCGTGAGAGCCGCATAGCCGCACAATGTGGTGCAAAATAACGTGTGTGTGTGGCGAACACTGTACCACCTAACGATTTTAGTTTGCCGAGAAACACACCGACTTCAACGTATTCACAAGTTGTTTAGAGCGAATCCATGCCATACAAGAAGAATTTCTTATGGGGCTTCTTGTTGCTCCCCATTATAACGGCTTTTTCGAAGTCGCACATTGTGTTAACATATCGAAAAATACTGTTGTTGCCAAAAGGCGTTCGCCAAAAATTACTCACCGCATTATTATTCTCCTTCCTCAATTCATCATATCGAACTGCGTTTCATACTTGATTCCAAAAATATGCGTTATGTTGGAAAATATTTTTGAAACGTCCAGACATCAAAAGTGCTGCAGTAATTTAGAGGAAATGTGGAGTTGGCTATATTTGGCTGTTTACAGTGCATGAACACTGTTCTGTCGAGAGGTTCGCCAGTTTTTCGCAAGAATCTGGGGCCTATCCCAACAGACTCAGTTCCAGAGTTTTCTGATGCCATTCCCATCAAATGATGATGGGATCTCTCGACGCCGAATTTCCGTCATTCTCTGAGCAACTTTTTCCAACATGATCTGGACCATTAACTCGGAAGTCACCCTGTAAACTGTAACTTGATATGACAACAGAGCTTTTGCAGCGGCTCTCGTGCAACATCTGAACTACTTTTCGCTGTCATGTGCATCCGACTGTTTAATAAACTTCAATTTTATTCCCTTATTATGTCCACTGCCAGTAGAACTTCATAATTGTTATATTGTGCTATTACCAGTTTCGTGTACCACTTTAAATTGTGGGCCGATGCTGCCCGCTTGAGATGTTTGTTGTAGGTACCATTTGTGACATTATATTGGACCACTCGTATGTTCTGTTAAAAGACAGTCGGTGATCATTTTCAACGGGTGTTGTGTATATTACTTTGACTTCGTGTGTACGCATGAGCACATACCTAAGACATCGTGAGCTAGATTGACGGGTCCAACAGTGCAGGGACACGCGACACCAACCACATTGACAAAAGCGGCGTTTGCCTTCTGATTCGTAAGATAGCAGAAGTTCACGACTTTCACTGTCCCACAAATATGGCTACTATCCGTCGCTTCAGCGGAATTGGCAGCTATTGGGCAGCACGCACTCCGCAGCGCTTGAAGCTTCTGCAATTTTTAACGGTGTCGTCGAGCGTTTTGCATTCGCACTCCAACCGTTCGATCATGGCAAGTGCGCAATGGTCACCATAGTGATATTGCACTATTTTAATCCATCCACTTAGTAGAGGACAGTTGTTGACATGTGAGGTATCGTGGTTGACGCGCTTATTTAGCGCTGTGTTAGTGAAACCATTAAATTATTGGCTGTCTTTTCAAGACGTCTCCGCTTAACTGAAAACCAATATGGTGTGTGCGACAACCAACAGTTAGTCATCTATTCGGAGGTTAGTCAGTTCTGGCGCGTTCTGGTAGGAATCGAATTAACTTTTGCCAACAACAGTGTTCCGTTCTTTGGAAGTATTCGCTTTGCTGGAACACCCAATACAAACAACTGTGTCAAGCATATAGTACAACCATTTAGACAGAGTTCCTGCTGACGGCTCTGTTGAACATTTGTGTAACCATCACTGTTGGTTCTCGTGTTTTCGACTTCGAGCTTCTAGATGATCAGAAAACACGTGTGCCTGAGGATCGACTTTCCACTGCTACAAGCCAAATTAATTGTAGTGGGATTTGCCGAAGTGCCCGCCGTTTAGATGCCATGTTTCTTTCCGGAAACCACGTGGAAAAAATTCCGTGACGCTAATGTCTCTTGTAACATCCACTAGTATACACACGCCTTGGTGCTGGTAGGTTGTCAACAACGTCTGTTATACGGTCAGTTTGGGAAGCACATCTCATGTATACCATACTCTGTTTGAGCAGAGACGAAACCTCTAGGAGTCAAACATATGAATCCTCCGAGATATCTTCTCAATCGAGCTGTTCTCCGTCTGTCACCCAGCTGATGTTTCCACTAGCATTAAAAATATAATAAACAACGGGTGTTCCAAACAAGACAGTTTTTGCTAGATTTGTATCCTTGTTGAATTATTGTTCAGAAGCTCAGTTATGTAGTGGAACAAAGAGTTGGGGACAACAGTACCTCAAGGCAAATACAAGAACTCACAGTAAGTGTGCGCAACTAATTCCACTACACTAAGTCTGCTGCGTATTGCAAGAAGATTCTCCCCCTTAGTAATAACGGATTTGGTTCTTCCAGCGAGCTAAATGAATGTTGCCACGGTTAGCCCACGATAACCAGGACCGCGTGCGAGCAGAAGGTGAAACGCGCGAGGACGAAGAGTGTATTGATTCAAACAATAGACAAGTAGTTAATATGTACAATGAACATAACCGGTATGAAGAATGGTACGTAACAAGAGATCGAAAGAGTAACAGACTCCACAGTTGCAACCTCACTGAATGTTTAACTGCGCTATGGCACTTATTTAAATGTAATGTTATAAAGTATCGCTTATTTTTACGAACATCTTTATCGTACTATGGTATAACTCTGTATGCGCCAGACACATCGGCACGTGGCCCTCTTTTCTCTGTTTGATTTTGTGAGGTCAGTCGCAACGTCCGCCTCACTATCTCACACCCAACTGCAAACAGTTCCAAATAAGTTAAAACTTGTGGTCTGCATGAGTGTCCAGGGTTGTACACTACTCCTGTTTTATACAAGTCATAACCATGCTAAAGTAGCTGCATTTCGAATATCGGTAAGAATTGTCTGCGCGTCAAGTGTACATATATACCCATTACACAGTAAAACAGCAGTTCGTCGTGTCAAATTAAAAGAAGACTGACATCAGAATCCTTCATGGTTTCATGATGTTTTCTTTGATGTCAGGTGAGTGTTGGCTACACCGAGCATAAGTAGTATAAAAAAGCGTTGCGACGCAGCTCATTATATACACATTGCTGGCACTACGACAGAAGAAGCCAGGTGACGGAGTAGCTCAGAGTGCGAGTCCCATAAACGCACGGAGCTCAAACGGCGGAGTTTATTCCACTATGAAAGAGGCACCAGCTGGAACTGGTGAAGTTTACCACCACCGGTCAGAAAGGTTTGATATAAAATTTTGTTTTAAAAACCGCAAGAGCATCAGGTGACAAAATCATGAGAAACAGCAAGAAAAAAGCCCAATCTATTGGCCTAAAGTCGGACGGAAATAAGCATTACTGAAGTATTCACTTAGTGTTCGTCGCACTGAGTCGCGATTTACCCAGGTATGCAATTCTCAGACGCGGAAAGCAAAAGGCCGTTGAGGAGAGAGACCAAATCTTTATTCGACGAGGTGTACAGGTGGTCTCTGATAAGGCTATAAAAGGCTTCGACGCGCGAATTAGCTAGAGAGGATGGAGACAGGCCGTCGACAAGCGAGCAAACCGGAAGAGTGTGACGCGTGTGTCCTTCGGGTTTGTGCCACGGTCACATCACATGCCGACAAACAATTGGACAGCATGCATCATGCGAGCTTTCTTAATAGCCTTGGTACAATATGCAACTATGAGTTTTGGAACCATTTTACACACCATACCGCAGGCAGGCCAGTGAAATCTCCAGGCTGCTATATTCACTTATTCCTTGATTGTGTGGCTAGCTGAGACTAAGAATTTCCCAGTGAAGATTATCAATATGTTTCGTGAAATGTGTTCGATCTTAGAACCAAAATTTTGTCGGACTTATTTTACTCAACTACCCAACTTTCGCTCACTCTACCATTCTTACTCCACATTTTACCAAATAAATCACTTGCAAGTCAAACGCGACACGACAAACCGCACTTGAAGCGGTCTACTTACACAAGTCCCCGGGGGTTCGTTAAGATAGTAATAATATTTTATAAGACGCTTTGTGGGTCACTAACGTTTTCCAGTTTAAGTAAATATATGCCCGGTTACTAGTGAACTGAACAGACTTGGTACCAACCTAGTCCATAACTTTGGCGGCTGCGGTGAACCTATTCTCAAATCAACCGTCGTAAGCAGTCGGTTACCGCACTTGGTGAAAAAGGACTCCAAATTTTGAATTTCGCCGTTTTTGAGAAATTCAGAACTCATGGAGACCAAGAGGAGTTGGGGTAGTAGAGACTATAACAAATGGCATTCTTGTTATTCACATTCAGTTATATATTTTTCATGATTTTAATTCTTGCCTCTATTCGTTTCTGTCAGGCCATCCATTTTGTGATATTCGCCCCGGTGCTAAAATCAAGACTCCCCGCGCGCCTCGACAGTTCGATGTGTTTCTCTGTACACTCCATTTACCAGGGTTGATATCAATACACGGGGGTCAACGTGCTAGATTCTTTGCCTTTCATTGTTGCTCAGTCTTCGATATTAAGTGCTGACTGAGTGTTATTCTGTTGGACTGCCTCCAACAGGATTTAGAATGAAGTTCGATGTTGAAGTCTTGCTGTTTTAGCTCCCGGGGCACTTGCCGATCATAATTCCATTGTCAATTTGTTTATACTCAGACAGCAGCAACGCAGAAGTCGCCGGTAAACTCTATCGACCAAATGTGATGGCATGAACCACGCCTGAATTCTAAAACAACTGGAGCTTTGGAAAGTGTTGTCAAATCCATGAACGTACAGTCTCTTTCACGGCGATTCACGGACGAACTACATGCTCGATTAGAAACGTGAATTCTCCACCGGAAATTTTTAACACATGACGCTCAGAGGACAACATAGTAGTGCAATGGAAGCAAGAAAATGTTCACTGCATACAGTGCGTTTAATGTAGTCGTTGGCCTTGTTATTTTTGAGTGATTTCGAGAAAACAGCTGGTTCGCAAGGAACGAGGCCGTCGTTTTGATAATTAATTGTAGAATCTGCTCTGCGTTTTACTTCACCAGCCAGCTTGTCACCACCAACACTTAACACCCCGGGGTCAAATCAAGCTGACAACGGCCGCAAACAGCTCAGAAACGTTTCCTCCACAGAATATGTATGGATATGATCAACTATATGGAAGTAGATATATATGGACTTTACGTGAAATGTCACATGCTTTCCAGATGGCACCTCCCAAGAGGGTTTTCGTCCGTCAGTGGTCGAACAGAAACAGGAGTTGTCTATATTCAAGATGGCGACCGAAGTGTGTTACGAACATACTGCTAGCAACCAGAGCAAGTAGGCAGTGAGCAAATGGGGAGTCCAAACGGGTGCTTAGGCAATCATGTTTATCAAGAGTTACACACTGGTGAGTTCTGTAGATTCCTGCTCGTCCTTTGCGTCTGTGCGCTGACTATCGCCGTGGGCGCCAGGGTAGGTTAGATTTAACTGTTGCTCTGCTAGGACGATTTAATAACACAGTTTTTTATTTTCAACTGTGGCTTTCTGGCTAATTCTCGCTTGGACTGCGTACAAGTTACAAAGCCAGATGACTCTTAGAAAGAATTCCGTATTGCATGTTCACTTGATATTTATAATAAGACCGCCAGTTAATCAGCCTTTGTTATTCTGCAAAATGTCAGCCAGCTCTATGGTGGGTACGATGAAAGTTAAGCAGTCTGATGTCGTGATCACAAAGGGCGCTTGGCCTGCCAGCTTGTGCAACACACGAACCTCCTCACAAGCCACCGGCGGAAAACGGGACAACGAAAGCGTACACCCATTTGCATAGCTGATATTTATCCCCATACACTGGTGGACAGTACATTGTTATTCGCCGCGGTGACGCGACCCCTATAGGGCACACATGCATTTCAACCAGACGCTTCTGGATCACTGTCCTCTGGTGCTGAGTCCTGTTCCCCGTCCCCCAGTGTGCACACTATACCACTCACACTGCTCTCACTTCTGGTGTTCCTTGGATCCATTGCACCTGCTGATTTATAC
Organism: Paragonimus westermani; assembly: GCA_008508345.1. Lineage (NCBI taxonomy): Eukaryota > Metazoa > Platyhelminthes > Trematoda > Plagiorchiida > Troglotrematidae > Paragonimus > Paragonimus westermani. The sequence continues at coordinate 32,833 of QNGE01002761.1, read as the reverse complement.
CCTCCGACCGACGCAATCTTGCTCTCCGTCTTGGTGATCATCTCCTGCTTCGTTGCGCCGGTTTTTCGCGCCACCTTGCTAACCCACTGTCATGTGCCCACTTCGTCACATCGTCCCTGTTAATCGCGTATAGTGAGCCCCGTTGGAAAATTACCGAATAAACACAAAATATGTGTACAATGTACTGCTCACAAACGAATCTCCGTGTTGCGCTACTGGCATATGGTTAGTCGGAGGATGGAATTTTACCTAGGACTGATTTTGCGCGGAGATCACCCATCTTGAGGGGTCCATGAAGCTGGCTGGTACACCGAGTTACGTCCGTCTGTTCACAACCCAGGTTCAAGTTAAGTGACCCAACCAACTCAACTCTTCCCAGCAAGACTTTTTCAGTTTTCTGTGCGTTTTTGAGAGAGGTTTCATGCAGGAAGTGACAGACTCTGTCCACAATTTTCGTTAGAGTTAGGTGACCCGAGTACCAATCAGCCACCAGTAGCGACTCAACCTCATACATCTCAAATGTTGCTCCCACTTCGTCAAACAACAAACGGGGATTGGAACTATAAGTTTCAGAGGGCAGACACTGATTGGTGAACGAACGAAAATCGTCATCGCCGAGTCGTTACATTTAGGAACTTGGTACTCACAAAAAAGGTGGTCATGTCAGACTCACCACTGTGTAATAAAAACGTGGACTAGAATTCTCAGTATAAAATAATGGGCAAATAGAGTTGGCCGACTCGCCGGGAATCGAAGAAGTCCATGGAATGCTTAAGGGTATTGGAGAGTTGTTGAGGTGCTGCCGGTGTAGTTGATACTACAGTACGATGAAGCGGAAAACAGTTTCACAGTGGAATATCCAACAGGTTTCCAATCATTGCCATCGTAATAAGTCTGAACACATTTGGCTGGTACGATGTCCAAAAGTGTGTTCCACACGTTATCAGCGCTTCAAAGAAGTATACACAATGTAATCCGTTTCACCAAATGAATGTATTGATCACATCACGTATAAGGCAGCGTGGATGCCTGACCAACAAATGTATGTTTGCTTCCGTGAACGCCCGCAAACGGACTCGCCTTTCACGCTTATTCCGTTATCTGCGCTGGGGCGGTGAAGGCGGTCGCGGTGGTAGAGTGACTACCTGCCTACCCAAGAACTTCGCTGCTGCTTTTCTGCCGGACGCTCCGCTTGTGAGCCCACCAGCTTATCTCTGGTGCCCCGTCAGAACTGACGACAGCGCCACTTACGTGGTCGGAATCAATTACCGTCCTCCAACTGTTACTCCAGTAAATGGCGGTTGACTCATCCATTCTCTATGGTCCATAGGCACCAAAAACCTCACAGATGTACCCATTCTGATTTACATAAACCTTCTGCAGATCAACTGCGAAGTTACTTGCTCATCGGGTAGCGCAAGCTCCACCAACGGTAGTTCCTCCAAGGTTAGTGGGGACCAAAACCTCACTGGGTGTATCCACGACGCAACCAGTGGTGCCGTGGTGGACAGTCCTTCCGACTGAGTTGCGTACTTACAAACGAACGAGCCTTCGTAAAAAGTGTCACCAGGAACTCTCCTTTAGTACTGTGTGCTCACGTTATTTTATCGGTCGATTGTGCAAGCATCCCCAGTTAGCCTGAAAACTCACGCGTTTCATCGAACTGACTTCTCGCCACCAGGAATTAAGCGGAGTAACATGGGAAAATAATTGCACAGTGACACTGGATGCTCACTGGATGTAAGTCAAAAAGGTTTGGGGGCAATCAGATTGGAGGATTGTTGCGGTGGAAATCTCGATTCACCGATTATCCAAAGCCCGACACAAAAGAAGATCTGACAAACGGGCAATCCAAATATCGCGTTAAAGATACAACATCAGGAATGGACGAACGGTCTCAGTGTTGTGCCTTCCGTTATTCGCCAATTCACCTGTTCCGTATTCCATCAATTAACATACAGTTTATGATGTTGCATGTGCTAATGAGATCAGTCAATGACAGACTGTGATTTCTTTAATACTGTAGTACATTCATAAATTCGGCGTCTCAATTCATGATTAACAAGTGCTTACTGCTGCCAGTACCAGCTCTTCTCCTTATTACTTGTGTAGGAGGTTTCAATTCAAGTACGATTCCCTGGGCTATTCGAAGTCCCTAATTCTGAGTATCACAACTGTACCCCACAGTTTGCCCTGGTAGAAGAGGATTAAAGGCGGTGTGACAAAATGTACTCGCAAATTCGTTTTCCAGAACCGTAGTTTTGGGACCATTTCCGGCTAGGAGGTTTGGCACAGGCTCAAACTCACTAAAGTGTGAAACTCGACAAGTGCACTTCGACGGTCAGGCGTTACCGTACTAGCTTCTAGTGTGACGTGAAGATTCTATAAGGGAAAATCCCCTAGGTACTTTGAGTTTACCTATCCAATATATCAATGCCCAGACGAGTACCCGAAATTTAGGTACTACTACTCGATGGGGCCGACCACCGAGTGCTTCTGATTGAATTGGGGTCTTGGAGGACTACCGGGGGACCGCTTGACGGTGTTAAAATTCATAACTAATATTTCAGCAATTACCTAGCAACCGCTTATTCTCCCTTGTGTTCATCAACGACATCACCGACTGCAAATCTTCACAACCCAAACTTCGCAGCTGGTGAAAGCCTAGTCAATACTATTTGCCTTGTCAGATAGCGTTTCACCGCAATCGGAATCCTAAGGACTCCAAGACTGATCGGTTAAAAATCGGCTGCTTTCCAGGTTGAAGAAATTCATGGTTTTGTACGCTCTCCGAAGTATTAAAGGCCACAGAGTATGACGAATGCTCTCCGCCTTCCTGTACCGCAACAACTCATTCTGCAAACATGGAAAAGGTTAACACGAGTGCAGTGAAACAAAAAGACTCAAGGGGAACACAGTAACGCAGATTGGCTGGCGCGCATAAGCAGTCACTTAATTTGCCTAGTCAGGAAGCATCTGGGTCGTCTACGTCAAGTCTACCACCCTAGCTTTTTTTGAAGTCTAGTGAGGTTGCAACTGAAACTGAACGTAAACACCGACTCACCATATCTACTCCAGAACATCAAGCGACTCGAACGACTTCAAAGCCGGGCCACCAGGCGAGTCGTGAGACGGAAAGGGCTGTCATATAACACAAGACATGTTCAGTTTTGACCAGGCTGTCCTTGGGACGACGTGATAGTGGTCAACATTATTCTATCCAACCCAGCCCATAATTTCACTCGTCTGCTGCAACTTATTAGTAAGAATAGTCTCAGGGGAAACTTCCTTCAGGTTGATAGGCAACGCAGGAAGTCGGAAACAACCCTTCTTCTATGCCAGCCTCTCAGTATCGGAACACAATACTTGAGGAGGTGGTGAAGGCGGATTCCTCAGATTCATTCAGATGCCAGTTTGGGGAGGCACCACAGCGGGATGGAACCCTTAATTGATCACTACCCACAGTCGTTTCATTATACATGCTAGGCAGTTGACCGGTAATGCTCATAACACCTGGTGGTACACACTATCCTCATCAAAACACAAATTTGGTCTATTGTACACTCCTTTTGTCCCACAAACGTGTTAGTAATCACTTGTAATGTGCATGTTTTTTAAAGTAGCCTTGTCAGCCTGTTAGGGACGTGATTACGACGGACCGCTTCAGCTGACGTATATCTACCTCTCAACCCTCTCCGACTGTTTTCTTTGTTATCTCAGTTGTTTCCTCTTTGTACTCACTCCTACACACTCAGTCACCACGAAGTAACCCGCCTGCATGTACTTCTATCCCATCACATTATATCCACTCCCGCATATCTCTTCATTGATCAATGTGCTAGCGATACTGCGATACCGGTGCGTCCACAGATCTCCCGGTGTCAGGCTACTGTTCAACTCCACCTCCACAAGAAAAGGAAGCGGGTCATTCCCAAGTGAACGACTTCCTGAACCTGTGCCAAACTAGCTGAACCCGTTGAACCTACATGATGGTAACCTCTCAACAACTGGTTCGCAGTTCCACTGTGTTGTGAAGGTTTGTTCGTACCAGTTGCGGTCGATCTATTTTGGTCTTCGATTAGGGATGTAGCTTACATTTTGTCTTCTGAGTTCGGCACAAAACAGCATGATTCTTTTCGGCCCTGCACGGACAGACGAGAGTTGGCCATGTGAATTGCATGTCACAAGGCTCACTTGTCACTAACGTCCAACAGAATAATATCTTATCATTTCTCACCACCGGAAACAGGACGACAGTGAAGATCAAGATTTAGTGCGCTGACCTCGTGTGTGGTTGCTGGACAGAGAAAGCGCATATACTAACATGACACCGAGCGAGTTGGTATTTTTGCCCCGGGACAGATATTGCAAATTATCGGCTTAACTATAGCAAAAGTATGCAAAGAGCCAAAATTATCAGAAGTATACACTGGAGTGGGACTATCAAAAATATCAAATACTTTAGTCGCTACACTATCCACACGGTATCTATAATCCTGGAAATCACTTGGGAGACTATTAAAAACAGGAGGGAAGAAACAGAACGCACTGCGCAATAACTGCGGAAAATAATTAAGAAATATTACACCCAACTTAAATGCAGTGATATTGCAGCCTGTTGCGTGAGCAGTCGTTTGTCTTTCAAGGCGAAGGTGAGTCTTGCGCATTGTACGCAAATGAACGAATATTGTTCTAATGAGAACGAAACTCGAGCCTAGTGCTTCTTTTCGAAAGAGGCTGGCTGGAAAGTCTATCTGAATGCGAACGCTGCGATCAAATGTGAGTGATGGTCAACTTGAAAATAAACCAAATCCCCGACTACTCATCAGTAATCTAAAATATCGCCTTGCAGGTTTAATGAGTTCTGTGATCTCGACCTGTCTCGGAAGTCCTAATCGCGGGGTTATCGATTGGAGTTAACAGGCAGTAACTGTGTCTCCTCTCGAGACGATCGGGCAACCTGATCATTGCTCACAAGCGAGAGTGGTTGAGCGTTCAGATTTGATGATTCGGTCGTGCCTAATGTGAGGTCAATGGCGCAGTGGTTAACACGGTTGCCTCATGATTGGAATGTCCGGAGTTCAAATCCCGGCCGTGGCAAGGATATGCACTACTGACGAGCTCTAATGAGAGCGAAACTCGAGTCTAGTGCTTCTTTTCGAAAGAGGCTGGCTGGAAAGTCTATCTGAATGCGAACGCTGCGATCAAATGTGAGTGATGGTCAACTTGAAAATAAACCAAATCCCCGACTACTCATCAGTAAGCATAAAGATAACTTCAAAGAAGCATTGAAGCGCAACAGGCCTGAAAGGTGCATGATTTTAATATAGTTTCTAGATCAGCAGTCATTACGTTCTGACGCTCGAACTCAACTTCAAACGTTTCACTTAAACCTTTGTTTTTCCCTTCTAGTTACGCTCTTCGCGCCACTCAAGTTTTACGCTACGCACAGTCATGGGGCGAATGCATAGTGGCGGGAAGGGTATCTCCAAGAGCGCTTTGCCCTACAGACGGTCCGTCCCGTCATGGCAGAAAATGTCTGCAGATGAGGTAAAGGAGCAGATATACAAGCTTGCTCGAAAGGGGCTTTCACCCTCACAAATCGGTAAGCTATGTTTTCTGTTAATGTCCGTAAAGGTGTCATTCTCAGAGATAGTTTTGGTGTCGCCCAAGTCCGTTGGCTAGCGGGAAATAAAATCCTCCGCATCCTGAAGACGAAAGGACTCGCCCCCACTATCCCGGAAGATTTATACCAGCTTGTGAAAAAGGCTGTTGCAATCAAGAAGCACCTTGGTCGTAATCGGAAAGACAAAGATGGGAAATTTCGTCTAATCTTGGTTGAAAGTCGTATACATCGCTTAGCACGGTATTATAAGACATGTCGTGTGCTACCGCCTAATTGGAAATACGACAGTTCCACTGCGTCTACTTTGATCGCATAAAACTGTCCAATAAATATCTGATTAACTGGATCGACTTTTGTTTACTAAGTTCCATTTAGGGTGTTGCGGTCTGCCATACCTTCACTCTTTCCGGTGTTCATTGAGAAATGTATGTGGCACACCGTTCGCTGGAGATTGCAGATAGAAGCTTCGTCAGCACTCAATGCTATTCGGTCTCAACCTACTTTTACAAAGCTTAGACTTATTGTTACGTCTTCGTTCGTTAACATTTGCCACAATCCTGTCTAGACACCCACGCTGAGTTCGTGGTCGTTTTCGCCGAATTTCACTGGCCTCTGGCGAAGCTGTGGGTTTTGCACTCGGTGCTGTGTGTGCCTTCCAGTGCGCACATTTTGTTCTTCGGGAGACTTGCCTGCGTCCTCATTGCTAGATGACCAGTGAACGCCCAGGTCAGCCGCCTTGAGACCGAGCCTCGTTTAGGTGACAGGTTTCGGGTAGCACCGCATCGCTGGGATACTGGCGGGCGACTGTTACAGTTATCCACCGAGCGTAAGCTATTTTTTAGCCAACACCAGTTCCAGACATCGTGTACATCATTGTTATACTTGGTGTCCTCTTCGAACCGAGTCTGGTTCCCGAGAGGCTATATAGCTGTTATAGGTAGCATGGTTCGATTGAGGATAGTCGTTTCAGTTGGAGCCCAACTGGATCCGGATCCTACGTTGGTACGCTGTCGTTTCGTCGTTATTTTTGCTGGACAACATTCCCACCAAGGACAGCGGCTGGCTGTCGAGAAACTGGTTGTACCGTAAGTAAGTCATATGTACCAAACCGCCTTAGAAAGCCAGCGTTGCAGTTCTCACCCCGAAGATCCGAATAGCTGCTGGACCGAGTTATCACAGGTCACTCGTGAAGCAGGTGCTATGGTATGCCTACACCTTGCAAACAAACAACCGAGCTGCAAGTGGGAGTTCCTGGGTTGAGCAAGCATTGGATCTCGGAAAAATCCCTGGAGTTGCCAGAAGCCTGACGGAACACTCCTGGCAGCTCACATAAGTCTGAAAGAGATATCCATGAGAAGCTGAAGTGTAGCCTGAACGTTGATCCTGGGGCTTGGTTAATGGAAAAGGTTAAAGAAATTGATACCGCCTTTGATTCAAGGGAAATCGGCACACTTTAAGCTTATCCGTATTACTGGTCCCAGGTGACCCTCTGTCTATGAATCTATCAGCTAAGCAGATGGGAGGATCATCTACATTGGGTTCAGAAGGTTGGCGCACTAGACGGAACATTGAGAGTCATTTTAGCTGGCCACCTGCACATATTGTGTTGCCACCAGAAACTTGTGTCTAGCGCCCTGGTCGGTGGGGTTTACCATCACCCACTGAGACTTAGGTCCACAATTGCATTTTGGTTCTCAAACGTAATGGGCTACTGGCCCAGATAATCTCATGCCGGCACTTTTCAGAGAGGACTCAGAGGCGTTAGTAGAGACCTTGGCTCACTTGTTTCAACTTGTGTGGACGACGGAGACCATTCCGTGTTGGGGGTCACTCGATAATAGTCCCCATATAAAAGACAGATGTCAGGCAGTTGCGAAAACCATGGAGTAATTAGCTTAACCCCAGTAATTACTAGGGTTCTGCTATCCATTATACTTCGTTGACTCACTGCAGCTCGGGAGGCAAACATTATGGAGGAATAGGCAGGGTCTGGTCCTGGGCGGGGATTCACTGATCACACTTTTATTCTTCGTCAAATTCTGGAGCAGCATCATGTGTACCGCCGGTCAACAATTGCCCTATTTCTCGACTATAAAGGTGCGTTTGATTCGATGGAACAACTTACACAACTAGAGTGACTTAGGCGCACGAGTGTACCAATCGGTTATATGAACATGTCGGCGCTTTATTCTCATACTTCAGCTCAGGTTAGGGTTTACGGTGAACTGTCTGACATTTTCAGCACCATGAACGACGTACGTCAAGACTGTCTCCTCTCACAATTTGTACTTAATTTCGTCACAGACAAACTAATGAAGGACTGTCTGCGGCACTCACAGGATGCTGGTGTGGACCTCCAACCTGGTGGAGGACTGACTGATGTTGCTTATGGTGACGACAAGGTGTTACTGTTTGGAACTTACCAAGCAGCACGAGCCGGTATACGCTATTTATCGTTCTGATGAATACTTCGGAACGCACTTTGCGGCCTCAAACTATAAGGTGCCTCTGCAAGACTGTTGTGATTGCGTAGATTTGATGTTTGATAGTGAAGTAATGGAAGTTTTTGACCGATTTATATACTTGGGAAGCTGCATCAGCGGCGGCGACGAGGGTGTGGGTAATGAATTAGAATCGTTTATCTCTAAGGCTAAGCAATTTGGCGACGGGATGTCTGTCTGTGGCTTGGGGGTCGCGTACATTAGTGGGCATTCAGGGTAAAAGAGGAACCGTCACCAGGTATTTGACCATCGATGTCTTCGTTCGATTGTTTTTATCAGGTGGCACGGACGAGTGAACAACGAGGAGGCTAGAAGGCGGGTATTTGGTAGTAATTGTCGAACAAATTCTTCGGTTCATTTCCAACATTTGCACAGAGATGTTTAGGTCATGAACTGGGGATGGCAACTAGTCGTCTGCCCCATCGAGCACTCTGCCAAACACCGTAGACGACTGGTGTAGGGTGCGAGGTGGACAGATGATGGAATGGCGTAGAGAAATGAAGTTGTTCATCAAGGGGTTGGCCACTATAGGTCGGGCTCGTCTTCCGAACTGGGGCCGTTGCGACCCAAAGTCGGTGACTGGGGACGTTAGGTGACATAGCGGCTAATCGAACTTAGTGGCGTGAATACTGTCGTTGTTTGCTCGGGTTATCTGTGGAGTTATTGCACTTGATGGCGCGGGGCAGTGAACTCCGTAAGGAAGCTGTCTTGTTGATGATGCCTTACGCTCACTCATAGTTCGGTTGTTTGTTTGTAACTTGTAGGTACCTTGATGCTGGATGGTTGTACGTAGACGTAGCCACTTTTAGTGATTAGGTCCCTTCTTCCCTTCTCTTTTCTTATCTTTTCCTGTACATTGTTTGCTTTTTACTTTGTGGTTGTTTGGCAGTTGAGCATCAGCATGTATCACTGTTGTATTGCCATGTATGATGATCATGATTGTGATGAAATGACCAACTTGAATGTTAACATTTGTAGGTGATTTATTGGTCACTGTTTTTTGGTTGCTAACTTGCTGTAGATTATATTCGACGGGAAGACCGTTGTGTTTGGCACCAACACTTTGCCCATGTGCCATCATTTTATTTCACTAATCGTGGACATAACAAGTGGAGTCGCTGTGTGTCTTCCCGCCTTGTATGTCCTTCCGAATGCGATCTGCAGTACGTTTTATTACGTTATTCAGAGCATTCATTCCGGCCTAGATCCCTTTGTTCCTTTTGCTTGTGTGTCCGACGGTTGCGACGCATTCAGTTTTTCACGTTTGACTACTCAGTATGCATTGTGGTGAAGCTAGTTTATTAGGCTATAACGAGGCACGCGAGCAGCTGATGGAAAATATTTGGGAGATGTAGGTTAGAGGGGTGGGCAGCTGAGTTATCTGCCCAATTTTCTCTAGGTACAGTTAATGATGGTCAGCCTCGCCCAGGTCCTTATTGTTGACTAGTTTGGTCAGTTTGGTCGCTCTCGACACCTTTCAGGAAGTTAGAAATGTTTGCTGTGCATAGTTCGAGGCGAAGTCATAAGCAGGGGTGCTTGTAACTTTTGAATTAAGTTGCTTTTGCCCTGTTTGACGTACTTCGGTTTATGATTGATGGTCGGGTAGCTTCAGTTGCGGTAACAGCAGCATGCTTTCCTATTATCTAGGGCTATACACAGCACTGAACACCTCTTGGTCTAAATGTTGAGCACGTCTTTTGTGGCTGCTAATCACGATTGTTGCGAAACCCATGTGTTTAGACGTGTTTTCACGAGGCGATAGATAAATTTTTTATGCGCTAGCGAAACTCAGGTTTGTTTCACATGCACCACCACTCGACGATCCACCCTCAATCCTGCGCTTGTAACCTAGTGCGTTCGAAGTTGGAGGTACAGCTGTTACCTTGAAACACGATGGTACCATTTCCTCATATGGACACTTGTATCATGATAATGCAGTGATCTGTTTAATCGCAGTAAGCGATGTTGGTAAGCAGATATCCGCAGATATTTTCTTCGGTGGCTTCGGCGTTCTGTTTGTCCTACGTGCAGTAGGCTGTGCCTGCTTTCCAGTGCTCAGACGACTTCTTTGCGGCCGCTTGTCTCTTGGCAATCGATAATTTCGGCGTTACTCTGTTTGACAGGTTGTGGAGTTTCAAATTTATGGCGGCCACAAAGTAAACGTATTAACCGGATTGATCAGTTTTTCGGACGCGCTCTCAGTCCGCATGAGTAACCAGCATTTACAGTGGCAAACTCAAATGTTGGACTACGGCATAGCGCTCGAGTATACAGTATCAGGGTAGTGCATTCAACAGTAAACCAATTTACTGCCATTTAAAGCATGCACGGTAGCGTCTGATCCGTGTGGAAAAGGCGATGTGAAGTCCGAGTATTAGTGTAGGGTGTGTAGCGCACCACTGTTGTGCTTTGTCGTCTTTGGCACACTATTGAGGATGGATAACTGCTACTTGTGCAAGGATCCTCAGCTACATAGAATCCGGCTTGTTGCTGCCAATCGTCGTTTGGAATTTTGTACGTGATATTTAGAATACCTGGGGTTGTTATACTCCTACCGGTAGACCTGCTTGATGTAGACGAGTGTTTCACAATAACACTGTGTGGACAATCCACGATGGCCCAGTGAACGTTTGCTCAGTAAACGTCATCTGATGATGGTTTTGGCCGGTATCTGCCGTTGTCATTTTACTAAACCGTTTTTTGAATGAAATGTGATATTTTTTGTCCGGACGTAGCGTATCGTTGTGTTCTCCATCAATGTTTGGTTACCAAAGTCAACTGGTCGGTACTCATCGTGACTCACAGTAATGCTTCTCCACACTGCACATGTCTAACTCCAAAATATCCGGATCATAGGTGTCTATGATGGATGAGTCGAGGTGCAATGATTGCCTGGCTGTCGAGTTCACCCGGCCTGACGTCACTGGATTTCTTTCCGTAGAGTTAGCTTGAAGTTCACGCCAGCAGACCGCTGAACGTTCAACAGTTGAGGGTAAGCCTTGCGGAACAATGTCGGGAGGACGTTGGGTGAACAGCTCACCGGACTTCACACTGAACGTCTGTAGGAGCCCATTGGATTGAGGATATGGATCCAGCCCTTCGTAGGGCTGCCACACTGATTTGTGTCTTGAATCAGTTGTGATCTGATAGCACGTATTGTTAGTCTTTTTGTTCGTTTGTGGTCGTTTAGCAGGTAGATTAAGGCCTGGAATGTTATTGGACTACGCCAGCTTCGCAGGTTCTACCTGTTGCTGAGCGCAAATTCCACAGCAGTTCAGTTAGTAGAAACTACCATGCGACACATTGGTTCCTGGACCCGGTGTATACTGGACCACTGGATCTCCTTAGAACTGTTGTATGCCAGATGGAGCATTCTTTATACAAATTCACATCACACTTTGGAGGCATTCTTAAAAAGCTAAAAATTAGTTAATTCGCCTGTCGTTAAGCTGGACCATCTAAGAAGGTATGTATTTTTGACTGCAGATTGTTCACCTGTCTTCGAGGACAGCGGCACAGATCAGACTGCTACGTGGAAAGCAGAGGTCACATTCAGCGGACTTTTTCCGTAGTGTTGCCATCACGAGTATTCTCTGGATAGGTTAGAAGCAACCTGTTAAGACTGAGGTCCACCTCTGCCTAAATGCTTTCAAATGTGACAGTACCGTTGGTTTAGGTGGCTTCGTATCGTCTTTTTTTAAAAAGGATGAAGGTGTGTCTGAAGGTTTTGACCTACCTGTTTAAACTAGTGTGGGCTGTCGGAAGTGTTCGTCTAAGTTGGGATCAATCGACAGCACTCATTCTAGCGAAGGGATTTGCGGTTACCGTAGAGGAATTAGCTTGCCCCCAGTTATGACTGGTGTTCTAGCACATTTTCTCGTTCACTGATAACAGCTCACTAGACAGATACCATAGCAGAGTTGTCGGGGTTCTTTCCTGGGTGTGGATGCGTAGACCGGATTTTCGCTCCTTCCTGTTTCAGGAAGAAGTTTCCTGCGCGCTGCCGGTCAGTCGTTTTTCTTGACATTGAGGGTGCATCCGAAATAACGTATCGAGTTGCACTGTTAGAGCAGCTGACGAGCAAGGGTATGCCGGACAATTATGGGAGTATATTGTGGGCGCTTTATTTCCATACTTCATCTCAGATGAGAGTCTGCGACTGGCCATATGACCATTTCGTCGCCAAGAGCTGCGCCCGAAGCTGTATGCTTCTGACTGTTTTGTTCACTTTTGCCGTGGGCGAAATAATGAAGCACAGTCCACGATTTTCACGCACCGCTGGTACAAGTTCTTTGTTTGCTGTATGACTGATCGATCTTGACTGTTGACGACAAGCTAATGCCGTTTGACAACTTCCAACCAGCACAGGACAGAGTTTGGCAATATCTCGAGCCGCGCAAAATTTCCGGAATGCTCATGGCTACTTGTGAATGTTAAGCGTGCCTGCAAGGCTGCTTTTACGTAGGTACAACGCCGGGTATCGACATAATGGAGACGTTGAGCAGTAGGACCGTTCGTCGGCGCTTTTTCCAGAACGCTCGGAATGCGCTCCCAGTCGATTAGCTAGTCACGTTGCTCAGCCTGCGATGATTAGGGCACGTGCTCCACATGTCAACAGGAATTTACCCTACCGGCTATTGTATATTGAGACCACCACCAACTGAATGAAACGGCGTGGTGACCAAGCAACAACGTGGTCACGGAATGTAAAAATCCTGCTTATTCCAGCGGGTCCTCGAAACCATTCAATTCGCTGGTTAAAACGCCACCGGAGGTGGAACTATACCACAGTCGATGGGGTACGTGCATTCATACCATTTCTAGTTCTTCCGCCCAATCTGCTTTTGCTTTCTAACCTCTTCAGAAACGTCTTCTAAGATATTGCGCGTCACCGTCGAGATGATGATGCGGGCTGCTAACGATATATTTGGTTCACGCCAGTGGTTGGGTCGCACGAAGTAGTTTCCATATGACGCATTACCTATTTGCACTGAACAGCGGAACTCAGTAAACTGAAGTCTATCACATGGCACTTCTCGAGGAACCGAATAGTTGCTACATGTGAAGACATATGAGGCTTTGGTTTGCTACAAGCCAGGCGTAGTTTTACGCATATTGTGACTTTGTCTCGCAGGTTGTTGGATACAGCACAAGTCTAAGGTACAACACCCTATAACGACAACTTTGATTGTTTTTCAGTATGGGCGCAGTGTTTAAACCTGGTACATCAAAACCATTGAGCGTCAGCTTTTTTAAGAGGTAAACTTGTGGAATATCTCATCTGTAGCTTGACTTAGAAGTAAGTTTTCGTGCGTCTGGAGCGTTGAACTATCTGCACCTTTGATTCACTCCTTGTTCAGTACGTTGTTCGTATATACGGCATTCGTTTTACAACATCCGCAGGTTTTGCTGACTATTGGTGCTACATTCGGTCGCTTTGGTTAGGCACTCTTACATCGGCTCACCCGATACCTACGGCATGAATGCTGATACGGACCGACGTTCATCATTAGCATAATGGTTCTCTTTAGGAGTTATGTGAACAGAACCATTTGAATCCTTAATGCTGTACACAGAGTGCGTTCACGATTCGTTTACACACGCAGACAGACATCCACGGATGGCTGTGGTGTGGGACTTGTCCGACATCCATTGTTTGGAAATTCTGACCAAATTTCCCTTGGTCTTTGATTGGGCTCTGGCTTAAAACCTGGCGTGTTCATTGCTGATTCACGCGATGTCTGCATGCCTAGGCACAGCAGAGAGTTTACTTACGAGGATTGAATCACAAAACGCCATAAAGTGTACACTGCTTTTCTAGTGTTGTCTTAGAAATTTCTGCCGCCCAAATGGTGCTGAAGCGGGCGATGTATTTAGTGTACTTCCCTAGTAGGTGTGCTCGTGAAAACATACACCTGGTTTCTGCGCACCTTTGGTTAGGTGGGTAATCATCCGGCGAAGTGTTTCGTTTCCCGATCGTTTTTCGACGCTTGATGTGCTGGATTGTATATTGATCTCAAGCCCGTGGACAGAATCAGTTTGGCTGAATAAGTGCTAAGTTGCCTAATGGGGGCTGACGTCAATTTCCCGCGGTGCCGGTTGAACTAGTTTATCTTCAGTCTCCACCTAAAAGTAAAATTTATCAGTCAGCCAGCGACTGCTACGCTGGGTAATTAAAATTCAGTGAGTGATGAGATACAACGGGTGGTCCACAGTGAAGGAAGCGGCGGTAATGATCTGCAGTGCAAATGGAAAGGCAATGTAAACGTGCAGTAAATAAGTACAGTTGTTTGGTGGGTGTCCACCCAACAGGATGAGAAAGCCATCGACTGCAAACGTGTTAATAGGGTCACTCGAAGTACCGTCATCCTTCAGTCCGTTAACGTGAGAATTCTGTGTACAGTCAAGGATGAATGTGTAGATTGTGGTTTATCTTTTTCTTGAGATGGATGGCAGATTTTAATTCTGAACTTAAATTTGGGATACAATGCTCCAAAACTAGAATGTTTGTCAAATGATGCTGATTGGCGGACAACTAACCAATCTGATTTCTCGGGGCGTTTCTAAGGGATGCTGGGATTTTCCATTCCTCCTCCTAGATAATTTTCATTCCACAAATGCAGCGTCTTCCTGCGGTACTTTCGGACGGAGGGGACAACTTCTTTTCACGCACTTTGTTTCTGGTATCTTGGGCCGGGAACCTCGGATATTGGAAATTCGTGCGTTGACTGTTAGAATTTTGCTGCGTACAGTTGATTCATTGTTAGAATTTTGCTGATGCAACAGTTGACAACGGAGAACCCACGATCTCTTACGTTAGGACAGGCGCAGTTGTTTTCTTTAACGGTATCAGAACAGTCACAGATAAGATTGGTTGAGACACCAACACAAAGGCTGTCTTTGTGATCAAACGCTGGCAAGCAATCGTAGATTTATGGACTCCATTGGAATTTCGATAACTGATTCCCATTTTAACCAGACCTTTGGTGTGCACTTTGAGTCTTAGTTTTGAAAATATGAGAACACCTTCCGGATTGAATTCAATATGGATGACACTGAACTAGTTAGGCTGCACACACGGGCCAGCAGAACACATACGGCATACCAAATTTATCGTGCTCAGTAATATTTGCGCATTCACTCTCGAGGAGACTGTCAAGTGCCATGGGACAAATCTTTGGTGAATAGTCGTCAGTGTTCAACATCCGGTACCGTTGTTTCAAGTTGGGCATAAACGAATCCGAGGGTTATGTGATGTGCCAGAGTTGTCATGCGTGAATGTGAGCGATGTAAACTGTGCTCAACAGCAGGTGATCAGTTCGAGTGCTTGGTTTTCGTATATAATCTCTGGTGATTAGCTGATTCCGATATACGAACCTTCATCCCTAACGGCTTGGGACTAGATCCTGAATTGACCTCGTACACGATCACCGTTGAGTGTCGAAGATTGTTTAAACTTAAACACGACACTAACATAGTCGAACATTCCCATAAAGGACCGTTGACACGCGGTGCAGACAATGCGACCGTGGGGATCAAGCTCCGGAGAACCAGTAATCCCAGTGATCGCCTTCGAGGCTTCCCGCGTCCTGGCATCTTGTGCGGCTTTCCATTCGATAGACGTTTGTCGAAAACATGGCAGACGGGGAGCACAAAGAAAACCATTGCCGCACGGTCGGTCCACTGAAGCCCAGTTCGAGGCTGAAGTTCAAGCGTTGCCTCTCCCTAAGGCCTGCTTCACCTTCGAACACACTCTCCTACATACAAAGTCGATTCCATAGAGCAGCGGTAATACGTCACCGTGTCCACCAATGAGTTTTCGGCACGGCTTCGACTGGATACTGCTTCCGATATCGTCATTATCTTGAAGCACACCTGTAGTTCGATCGGGAAACCATCAGTGCGTCAATTTCCCCATACCTTAATGAACACATCCGACTGCCTCTTGAAAATCACGTGTGAGATTACTGGTTTCGTTTCTGTGGACGGCGTACAAAGAAGCGTACTACCTCACGGATTGTCCAGAGCTTAGTCTGCCTGACCTAGATCGCATGGGTCGAGTAGGATGTTGCACAGAAGCGAAAGACAATCTGAAATCACGACCCACAATCCACTCAGAGCGCCTGACCTCATTTATGCACACGGAATTGGATTAATTATAGGGGTCTAGAATGCTCCAGCCAGCCAACTGTTCGACATATGTCGAGCCCTTTGCGGTGGCCATGAAAACAAAGAGTGCCGTCTTTTTCTGCGCCGATTTCCTTGCGGGTCACAGCGACGTCGTTGACACCTATCACTGCGTAGCATCTGTTTCGCCAAACTGCATCTCATCGACACCAACCTGTAACTGTTCACTGATCTTTGTCACAGAAACGGACTGTCAACGGAGGGAACTGTATCCATATTCTGGAGAATTCCGTTGCGCCACAGAACAACTGCGAATCCTCACTAATCTGAGTGTCTCCTGCGGGAGCGATGTTCATTCAAAAACCCCGATGTCTTTCGACACAATATGTCGTGAACGTTTTTTAGGGATAACAAACGACGGGAGCAATTCCGAGGACAACACGACTCAAGACTGCAGGCATTACATCCCTCGAAAACTGTACTGCCTCAATGCTACCGCGACAGGCAAGCTAAGAGGACATTCGGACAGGTTCTCAGATGACGCACAGGTCTGGGTACAGTACACAAACCAGTTGAAATCAACTGGCTATTTGGAAGTGACTTTCGCGAGCAGACCTGTGTTGGGATACACTGTTGGTCTAATACCGACGAATGAAACAGAATCCCAACCATGTTACTTTCTACAAAGATGGACGGATCAAATGCGAACACCGACTAGCCTTTTCAAGATAGATATCTGATTCCAGACGTACGAAAAACGTCTCCATTGGGAAAGTGTTAAGATAACCTCATCTTAACCACTAATTTGGGCTACAGTGCTCCAAAACTAGTTACAATACGCTGGTTGACCGTCAAGCAACTAATCCGATTGTTTGGAGCTTTTCTGAAAGGTGTTAGATTCCCGCTCCTTTTTGGAGGTCAGCTGTTACCTATGAAAACAGCATCGGTGTACAGTAGTTCCAGACAACGAATGAATTTCTTTCACGCACCTCCCTCTTTAGTGTCTTGGGCTAGGAACTTTCAGAATTTAGGATCCGAACATTTCTCACAGCGAGAATTTAATTGTGAACGGTTGACTCATTGTTTCGGTTTTGACGATACAACACTTCGTTCTACCAGAATAAATACGTAAAAGATCGGGTGTCGGCTTCTCCAGAACTTGATCGTCCTGAATGTCCCACATATAGCATGCTAATTTTGATGCATTCCATTTGCATTCGGAATGTGTTGTCAATTGGACCACGGTTGACTAGTGTCCAGCGGTTCATCGTGTTTTGACCAACAGTTGTGGGTTAGAATGGGCTCAACATCGCAACCGTTTTTCAGTGCTGTGTAAAAATGAAGCAAAGAGCTGTCTTAGTTGACTTTCTTCATTTGCGCACATAACTCAGAAGAATTCGGCTTGCGTGAGTTTTATGAATAATGTACTCAGTTTTCGTTTGCCTATGATCTTATGCTGATGGAACACAAAGAGTAAGAGTTACGATGGTCGTTCATTTGTTACCAAAAGGCTATCAGGCCGTAGAACTTTATACTAACTGTTCAATTATCTGACGGAACCTCAACAAGAGATTATGAAAACTGTCAGCTTGTCCGATTCGTACGCCATTATTAAAGACCACAATGGCGCAGAAACATCTGAATTGGGTTTCACCAGGTGTGTGCAAACTTGGCGACCTGCTACCTTTTTGAGGTTTGTAATGGTTTAACAAATGCAACGGTTCAGCTAGCCGGAGATTGAGAAGATGCGAGATTCGCAAGGACTCCATTCGTCTTGCAATTGGACTGAGAGTTGAAAATACAAAGAAGAGTGGCTAATATGAGTCACAGGACGGAATGATACAGAAAAAACATCACAACAATATACTTCACTACAAGGTTCACTGTGGCAGGTCCTAACTTATTTAGAAAAAGACAGCCTGATTGAGACACGCTGATTATGAGGACCTGTCAAGGAGTCAGAAGGGCTCTATGGTCTGTGGAGTGTATCCAATTGCAGTGGTCTACTGCCATTATAAGTAATTCCCACCCGAACGGCGCATATGCTATTCGATCACTTCTGTTTTAGAATTAGATGACTGCCTTGTGCGTCTATATTACTAACTAGTAATGATGTCCGTGTATTCACTCCGCCTCAGCACATGTTTGGGTGGTGTGTTTGTCGTGCTGGCATTCAGTTGATCAATAAGATGCACATGAGTGAGTTTGTCGTCGTTGATGTGTGAACTCTTGATAACGGAAAGGCGCATCTTGATAATTTGTTTAGGAGTCTACATGATATTCCTATTACTTGCTGAGCGTTTCAGCTGCAACACGTCAACCGTAGGTCAGTGGCTTCAGTTCGGGAATTACTTGACTAGTCTAACAGCGCGAAGGATGAACCATCGGCAGCTTAGTGACAGGTCACGGATATTTATGGTCGACATCATAGAAGCGAGCTTCAGAATATTCTCACAGCGCTGTTGCAGTTAAAAATTTTGAATGTTTAGTGTTGAGGGAATATACCTTCAGAGCATTTGAGCAGCTCCAGCCACTATGTTAACTTGCCAATTGTGCACTTGGAATTCCCATAGAATGACTTATTTTGTAATTAGGCAATCTTCCTGTTGGGGAAAGTCTGTTTTCCCCAAGGACAGTTTAATTTTTGAGATATCCTTGAGAATTAATTTATAAATTTGAATTTCATTTTTTCGCGCCACAATGTGCTAAAACTTAATTCTGGCACACGTTTGCCCTCTGTCTTTGATTGGTCCATTTTACTTTTAATAGGCCAATTCCAGTGGGGTCTTCCAAGGCTGTTCCAAAAATACATATACGCGAACGCTGGTCTGTCAAATTACCTTTGGTTTGAGATCAAATACATTCTCGACTAACGGTCACGGTCTTCTGTGTTCTTCTGGGGTTTTCGGGTATCGTTAAGCGCTGTGCTACGTGTTCGTGATTCGTATATTCGTGCACTGTCATTTCTCGTTATTATTGACCACCGGGTCGTAACACTTCCATTCAAACGCTCTCTTATAAAGACTAATGTATTGGGCCTCGGCGAATCCTCAACTACGTAGTGCCGGGATAAGTCCGTTTAGCCCCACGGTGATGATTTTGGAGTTAAGTGAGGGTTAATCGCGGGCGCTAGATTAATAAAACCGCCAATAGTTTCAAGTTCGTCCGCGTTTGTTTCAGGCGTTCACAAGTGGTTTGCCGTATCTTTGACTGAAATTTCCAAACAATGTCGATACGTCATAAGATACAGTTGCAAATTCTGACAGTGTTTAAGCCACATGAACCACAAGTGTCCGGAAAACATTAGGATAAGAACAGTTATCTTGTAGGCTTTAGGGTTTGTGATTTACCGTGAGTGTCGTAGAGTTCCTTGCAGTCACGAACAGTGCCCATTCAGTGTGCGTCTGTTTTTGTATTCAAGTTGGTACGTTGGCGCAATTCATACTCATCTCTCAAATTATCATTGTCACACCAGCAGAATACTGGTTAAGACACTGAGTCGCTGACGAGAATAAATGTGGCTGAAGCTCGCTACCGTCACGAACCATGAGAGACAAGCAAGCGGGACGAATCAGGAATTAAGCTATGGACCTTAAATACCTTGCTTCATTCAACATATACAACCCTGTACGTCCTCCTGATGACCTACACTATCCAATGGACCATTGTTCTTCCTGTTTTTTTTTATGGTGAGTTACCCAAGCAAATTGTTAATTCTGCTTTGCGTCTGTTAGATAGACTAAAATCTAGGGGTTTCGCTGCCCGTCGGTCTTATGTTTTAATGGTTCACACCGCATTACTTCGATGAGGAAGGTTCTCGCGTTGCTAACAGTGTTTTGTTTTTAACACCTGTCAGTGTATGTTCCATTCAACCACCGTTTTCATCAGCAACTCTTCGCCCTGATGACTTTTTCGTCTGGTTTCTCCTTTATATACGTCATCGTTAGTGTCGACATAATTGAGTATGTACAACTTTATTTTGGCTCTCGTAATTGGCTCTATTTATTGGCAGGATAGTTTGTTGCCTCAGTTCCTCATTCATCATCATGCCCGCGTATTGCCGGCCTCAGTTACGGTGATTCAGTTTGCTGCTCTTAGCGCTCCGTGTGTTTGGCCTCGAGACATTAAGTCTGTCTCTACGGCGAGTTTCTCAGGTTACCACATACCAATACCTGTTGTCTGTGAGAGCCCGGCTAATTAATCAGTGTCCACTCTTAATTGTGTTCTGAGCACAACTCTTTCTAACTGGTAAGTACCGTTCATTTCAGAGTAGTTTTTGAGGTGCAGTATTGGGCATTTCAAGTGTTCTTGCGGTAAGCGGTTTATCTGTCCAGCGCTGAGTATATCGAAGCATGGACGGTAATCATTTGATTCAAGTTCAGAAGTTGGCGTGGTGTTGCTTCCTAACCCGTTCACCGTAGTCAGGACACATGGGGCTCTCTCTTTAGTATGTTACGAGCAATGCACCCTTCAAGTGTAAGTATCTTTGGAAGCTCGCTTCTTGCACTTGATTTTCTAAACGAGCCGTGAAATTGCGAACTGGGATCGGTCTCAAAGGACATCCCATGGCCAAACCTTCAGTCGATTGATAGTCCTTATTTTGTCTTAGAAATTTACTGTCAGGCTACACAAATCGTGATCATTTTTATGTGACTAAGTCCCACGACTCAAACCAAACACATTAATAATTGACATCTCTTGCCGCAGTGATACATATCTCCCTCATCGAACCTATAAAAATGTGCTGTATTCAATCTGATGATGAAACACCAAAAATGAGCTTGTTTTGCTATGCATTTCTTCTCATCGCTCAAAATAAGCAAGCTTTCGAATGTGTAACTGGGAGTGATTCGCAATGGTAGTCACGTAAGGAGACACTCGTGAATACCGAGTTCACTGAAATAACGGTTGTCGTTTTCATGAACACGACTCGACGGTTTTCTGGTGGTCGAATATACTATTTAGTGTTTTTTGTTGTCCATTTCATTCGTTCTAATATGTCAAATAGCTGTTGAGGTGAGCTACAACTTGACAAAACTTCTCGCAATAGGACCTTTAGATACTCATAACGGTGTTCATGAAACATTATCTCATAACTTTCGTTGTCCTTAATTTAATCAGTTATTCGTTGCTAAGGTCATAATTCTAGCAACGTGTTTTATTTGGACTCGGTAGAAACATCACCTGAGAATTTCGTGAATTTCTCAATATGGCCCAGTTTGCCGATCAGTACTGTTGCAGACTATTTGTCCGGATGCGAAATTACTCAAACACCGTCATTCCTTCCCACCTCTCTAAAAGCTTCTATATGCTCTGATAGGGGCGCAAATCTGTTTGAAGCCACATGTTTTCCCATGATCGTTTATCCGTGGTGTATCGTTAATTTGTACTTTCGCATTTTTTGCAACGTTTATCATCACTTCCTGATCATTATTATCCTCGGTGCTTCTTCCCTGTGTTGATCATTGCACACGACCATGCCGGCAAACATTTGTGCACTGTTACACAACCACTTAGTTAGCGGTGACATCTGAAGTGTACAGTCCAGTGCAACTTGCTCAGCAAAGTGAGAATTTCCGTCTAACGAAATGCAATCATTCATTGACTAAACCCGAGTTCATCGTGATCAAATTCTGTACTTCTATCTTTAGAAGCACGTCAGTCATGGCAGAAACAATTCATCATCGTTATAGCTTTAAAGTTTGGCCAATGGAGTTTGCAATTAGTATCGTCGGTAATTCTTCATCGTCGAGTTTTTTGGAGAACAGTTTTTATATTCCCGGATATTCATGCATGCTATGTGTAATTATCTTTCTCAGATTATTGAACGCTTCGATGGGATTAAAGAACGGACGGTAAGGTAACAGATATTTAGTCGAGTGCAGTTCACATAATTTAACCTTCGAAGCTATCTTATTTACCAGTACATTATCAGACAGAAAGACAACAGCGATAAGTGACTGTTTCTCCGGTGCCCTTCGTGAATATGATTCAAGAAAGGTTGGTCCATATCGCTTCTAACAGCCGTACTACACCATTCCAGTGGCCTACAAAACAAACTGTTCAAATTGCACTTTATTCGAAGGGATGTTTTCCACACAGTTTTTTCGGCTTCTGTTCTTCCGTAAATTATGGACCATCGAATGCGATACTTGACTTCATTCAAGTAAAATCGCGAAAACGGTTTACTTTCTTGGAGCCACAAAGTATAAGATGCTCCCTTATCTTTTGTGAGGTCAAGGTTTCGTTCAGTATTTCATTCGAAAATGCTGGTGATTGTTCGATAAACAGCGTGCTGATTGGGGTTTTCGTAACTTTCCGGTCCACACATTCAAATTTTGCTGGTTGCCGTGGGTGCTGATCAACTACGGAATGCGGTTGGTTAGTGTATTCATCTGAGCACGTTTGCTTATACGATCCTCACTTCACTGTACATTCCCTGTCGATTTGGACAACAAACTCACTTGCACTTGCTGGTCGTCTTCTGTTTGGATACACTGAACAATGCGCACATTATAATCACCGGTCGTCTTTAGCTCTTTCAACGACTATCACATCTTAGAAACTCATGTTCGATGGGAGCCGTTTGCGAAAGTGCCAGTTCAGTTTTGTTAAATCCAGAGACAGTTCACAAAACGAGTATGCATTTGTGTCGTGCTGTTCACAACTTGTAGGTGTGGTATGTGGCAGATCCTCGTGGAGTAGACTAGTGATTCACCGTTACCGCTCGGGTCACACAAGTTACTGTTGTGTTGGTGTGTCCACGAGTGGTGCCGTCCATGAAGTTCTTCCTTTTTGCCGGAGGTTCTTGTCATTGGTCCACCAATCCGTTATAATCAGTGGTGTTCACTTTTGCCAGTCTCCGTCAAAACGTCTCCGCAATACAGAATTCAGGGATGATAATTAGGCTGTCTTCTGCCCTTTTTGATTGCTTTTAGTGACCGTAGTTTTTACGTGTACACGAATTCTTAGCGAAATAAAGTTTCTTGGTCAGCAGATATTTTCCTCGCGGTTGCCGCTGTCACTCGTAGCTTCTGAATACATCATTCGAGTTGAGACGGTGGAGCTATGCTCTTTTAATGGCATATGGAAATAGTGCCTGTATTAAATGCGAGTTTCTGTGAATAAAGAAATCAAAGACCCGTTGTTGACCCTCTTGCATCGTGTGGATTAGCCGGGTGCTACAAAACTATCGCACAAAGATGGAAAACAGTAGGACAGCTAATCGACGTTGTGACTTGGGCGGGTAGCTCGAGAAAACCTGTGCTTGCACGGTGTTATTGTTCAAGCTCCAACAATTGCGCTGTAAGCCACCAAGGATGATTATTCAACTGAGGTGTCCATTTTGAAATTTAACCAACAGGTAATCCAAGCTGAACATGCGTTTCAACGTCACCGGATTTTTGTGTACTGTAGAATTTTGGTCTACATGAAAGTGCTCATAGTGGAATGATAATCATTCTTACTGTAGGAAGCTTAGCTGAAGATTTACTGGATTTCCTAAGCAATGTGGTTTCACAGAAATGGTGATGGATACACTTTTCCACTGCTCACATTCCATACTGTGCACAGGAATTTGTACACCCCCAAATCGTGCGCACTAACTTTTAGCTACTCTGCTCTAACTTAATTGGCATTTTTTTACTATATGAACTGCTTGCAAATGTGCCTTACCCAAAGGCTTAGATTGTAACACTTTCCTCGAGGGTTTCACCGACCTCGGTATAGTTGTGTTGCGTACGCCCAAAGGGCTGTTTAATGGAGCGGCTTGTATGTTGTTGCGTTCAGTGGACGTCTGTGGATACGTAGGCACGAAAACGCGAGAACGAGAGTCGGCACCCATCGGCCGTCCCGACTGATCAATTCAAGGATTGTCCAAGTAAATCGGTAGATGACGCGAGCACAAATACGGCAAGGTAAACCCCTAATGAATGCTCGAGAAGGTGATACACAGCGCATAAGGCACGTTTATTGGGGCTCAGAATCGCCTCCCAATGTCTGTTTAGCGTAGTTGAACTTATCGTTGGATTGGCTGAGGCAGTCAGTCAGATCGTGTGAACATCACCGGTCGTCGTAGTTAAATGAGGATCTCACTGATAGAGTGGTGGGGATGGTGCTTGAGCGAAGTTTGGCTGGGTCTTTGGTTGAACTCCTTTGCGTCGCGAAAACGATTGGTGTCAGGAGACAGTCTTACACCTGTAGCGGTGGAGCCTTTTCCCTTGAACTCCACGGAGAAGAATCGATCTATGTATTTCGAACCCGGCTGGATTTTCGGCTCTTATGGTTTGTACCCCGCCGGTATACACGTTCTGCTGAACTTCAGTCGTATATTTACACACAACATTAATTGAAGTGGCTTTTTCGATGTACAGTTTCGTTCTAGAATACGTCAGCTTTCTGGCCCAGTTCTACCGACACTACATTTACTCCGTAAGGCGATTCACTGTTGTTTCCATAAACGTTTATGGGGCTGTTTAATGTCGCCTGTGAGCCACTTGTTATTTTATGTTAAGTATATTAATGAATGGTGTAATCATCAGAAATCCAAAAACGTTCGCGTAATTACAGTCGCTGTCGAACTCACATCATTGGCAAATTTGGAAGGTGGAACCCTTAAGAAGTAGCGCTGGTGACGAAAGCAGTCAAACTCCATAAAAAGTGTAACGAAAATACGGGCATCTGCGGAGGAAAGCTTAGGCTCTTTAGAACATATAGCAGCTCAGCATTTACTGTTATTGATTACGCAACTGATGACGTTGCCCACCTAATCGGCATTTTCGCATTCAAGTTTTTTGTGGGGCAAAAGAAAAGGTAAAATAGTGACATTCAAACAAAACGATGGGTCATACTACAGAGACGGCATATTTAAGATGTTAGAGAATGTATCTTCCGGTGTTCTGGTGGTGCTAACATCCACGACGATTACATTTCCCACAATTCATAACCTATATCTTTAAGCACCGTAACAGTTTCAAACAAGGGGTCATCGTTACATTTTGGCCCTCAGTAACAAGTTTGCTTTTAGCACTTAGTTTTTGTATGAAGAACACCTCTTCCGCCTTATTTTGAGATGTAGCGCTGTAACCCCGTCGCCTAGTACACGTGTAAGCGACAGATCTTTCCAGGCATCTGCCTTAGTCGGCGAGCGTTGTACCTAGCGGCCTACATCTCTATACGAATACCGAACTGTCTGCCCAAGACTCCAACCCCATTTCTGACCACTACGTTGGTCGTACGTTCGGCACTATAAAAATTCGCCTGTTTTCTTAACTAGGATGAAGACCTATGGTTTCCGAACGGTTCGCTTCCGTTAACTTCGATGAGCACGGCAGAAAGCTTTTGGTGTCATTCACAACAATCGTGCTCCACGTTCTGCTCTCCCAAAATTGGGTTTACCGACTATATTCAACAGTCGCGTGCAGTCATTCCCTCTCAAATTCTCCGTGATGTCAAATTATTATTTCTAAGGAATGTTCAAATTGAGAAAGAAACTTGGTTTCACTAGGACACCAACGAGTATGTTGATCATCCTGCAAGGTTCTATGATCGAGGCGGTGGTGTAATCACGTATCATTAGCTTACGGTGTGACTCGTCTGAATATTGAGTGAAAACCTGAAAACTTACAGGGCCGTTCTACCCATCAAGTTCTACATGGTATCCAGACGTGCAAATCTAGATCTCGACATATTCATCAAGCAGTTTCTTACTCCTACCGCGAAGCTCCTTGCTCTTTGGTTTGTACGCTCAAAATTGTTATGTTCTTATGCTAACGCGAATCAGAAGTATTGAGAAAACGGTGAGTCTGCAAACAGACTATCTGTTGGTCTACTCAGCGTACACAGTCGGACTTCAGTGCAACATGCAAAGGTGCTAAGGAGATGGACGTGAGAGAACCCCTAGCAAAACCGCACGTCAGTCGCCAAAGAAGACGAATGTCGGCGAAAACTCCAGTCGACCTCCAGAATTCAAGCGAGCGTCGGACTTGTTGGGCGGTGTTCCCAACGGTGATGGCTGAAACACTGTTAATCTAGGGAATGTAGCATACAAGATTGAAGACCACGGGTTCATTATACAGCCCCGAGTAAATCTGCGATACCCAGGCCAACACTTACTTCGATGTTGGTGAAATATAGTTAACTTACATCCATGAGATAAAGTGAATCGGTATGTTGGAAACACTGAAGTTGATGTAATCACACCAGCTCACTCTAACATAGGAACAGTCCCACTGTGGTGAAAATCCACTCGCCTCACCGCTTATTCAAACCCCGACACAACAGAAGAGCGGACATGGGACCAATCCAAATATCTCGTTAGAGATACCGCATCAGAACTGGCCGAGCACTCTCAGTCTTATGTCTTCCGTTAATCGCCAAATTATTTGTTCCGTATTGCACCAATTAAATTACAGTTTGTGACTTTTCACGTGTTAATACGTTCAGCCAATGACAGACTGTGTATTCTTTAGTACTGTTTTGCATCCGTAAATTTGGCTTCTCATCTCACGAATATGAATTGCTTACTGCTACAAGTACGGGGTCTCCTCAGGACCTCTGTGAGGGGTTTCAATTCAGGCATGACTTCTAGACCTATTGGGATTCGGCAGAAACATGGTCGTAGACTCAAAAAGAACGAAATTCTGCGAGAATTAACACAAGTTGTGATTAGAAGGCTGATGTTAGCTCCATTTTCTATGTCTGAAGTTACCACGCTGATCACAGATGCATCCAGTGTTGGCATTGGTGGATATCCGATCGTTTGCATATCACGTTTGTTGAATAAGGCAGAGCAAGGACTCTCGAACACAATGGAGGCGTTAGCAGTGTACTGGGCTGTCCAGAGACGCCGTAAATATTTGTTTGGTATTAGATTCAGAATGGCTACAGATCAGCAAGCTCTACAGTATCTATTTGAACCCCACAAATCAATTGCCAATTCGTCAACGGCAATGATACAGTGATTGAGTCCAGTTCTAGTGGCATACGACTATGAAGTCGTTCATCGTCCTGGTAAACTGGTTCTTCAAACAGATTTTCATCACGGTATTCCAGTTTTTCGGCTGCTGAAGCTTGCCTCGTCAGCTATTCCAATAAGCTGACAGGATTTGATCGAGACAACTGAAACTATTGTAGCATGATAAATGCTGCGATGACCAAGGGTTGTTCGTCAGCTGTTAAGAAGAAACGCCCAGTACTATTCCAAAACCAAGAGGAGTTGTCTGTACAAGCTGATGGTGTGCTGTGTCGGAGAGATCAGTTGGTCATTCCACCACTGCTACGAAGGGCGGTATTAGAAGACTGACTTGCATGAATGGGGTGGGGAAAATGAAATCACTGGCTCGACGGATTTGTTGGTGGCCGTAGATGAACTCAGATATCAAGAGCATTGCAATGAGGTGCCACTCCTACCTTCACAAAATAAGGACGAGGACGACGAATTGGACACCCTGGCCGGACAGTTACCTACCACGGCAACGGGTACATGCAGACAATTGTGGACCACTTCTTGGTGAATATTACATTCTATTGTTGATTGCTTCATGCTCACGGTGGCTAGAAGTATGTATTACAACCATGCAGGCGCTTCGTAAATGTCTCGGTCGTGAGTGAGTTCCGCAAACCTTGATGACGGACAACGAGTCACAAGTTTGTTCCGACGAAATGAAACAGTGGGTTGACAGTATCGAGTGTTGTCACTTGCGAACGGCGCCTCGGCATCCATGTTCAAACGGGGCCGCAGAAAATCGAATGAAGACGCTCAAAAGTGTCGTGAGTTCCATCGATCCTAAATTATTTCCTGAATTGGATGTTTCTCGATAACTTTCTACTTCAGTACAGCAACGTAGCTCATTGCACAAGGAAGGGGGGCCCAGCGGTGCTATTTGAGTCAAGGCCCCTGAGTACACCACTTCAGTGTGTGGATGTGATATATTTTCGTGGAAACGATTTACGACCTATCAAAGGATTGATCACTCGCCAGCTAAGCAGCACAATGGTAGAAATTACTGACCTGCATGATGCCTCGATTAATTGGAGACACACTGACCAAATCCAGTTCACTGAAAACGTATTAGTAAAGGAAGCAGTACACCATGTACTGCAGGAGTTCGGGGCCCCGAGAAGGTCAGAACGATTGGCAAATATGAATGCGGAGGCTTCTAGAATAGGGGCAGGTTGTAGTGGAAATCTACTCGCTTCACTGCTTATTCAAACCGCGACACAACAGAAGACCTGGCAGGGAGCCAATCCAAATATCTCCCTAAAGATACTACACCAGGATTGGACGATCTGTCTCAATGTTTTATCTCCTGTTATATGTTTCCCCAGGCCCTTTGATTGCATGCGAATGCCTTTCATGCCGTTTCTTCGTGTATTTTTTTTGCACATGTGTCCGCATAAACACGAGCTCTCAAACTCTGATTTCTTTAAGAACTTAATAGGAGGATTTTTTCAATTCGTTCAACACTAACTTTGGGGACCGTACGTTAATCGCTAGTTTATGGCGTAGTCCTGAATATCGACATTAGCCGTGCTTATCGATTGAGAGAAATCAGCTAGAGGTTGGCCGTAGACTAATGACGTTGGGATCATTTTGCACGTGTGTCGGGTGATCTTGAATTGTTGGCATGCAATGCAGCAGTGGGTCCGGTGCCGTACGTCCCGATTCTTGTTAAGCCAGACAAATCGATTAGCAATCAGTCTTAACGACGCGCGTGTTCTTGGGTGTGACAGGTTGCGCAACGCATCGAGTTCTGGTCTTCCCAGTGAATGTAGGACTATTCACTGGGATATCCCTGCGAATTGTTATGTATGATGGTACCCGCTAAAGACGTTAATAACACTGTGACGATGTGTAGGTTGATGCGTTTTAGATCATCCATGAACTTGTACCCGGACTTTTGCAGTGTAGCTATGTGAAATTGCGTCGGTTTATGTGGAAACGCTGTGTATTCATGATAGTGTCCACGGCAGCGTTTACGGCTCCGGAAATGTGACGGATGTTTGTGGAAAGCTGGGTTGTGCAGTACATTTTTCGGGTTTCTATGGACGAATGTCTGTTGGGATGTTTCCGCATAATATACACAAGAGGCTTGTGGTCCCTGAAAACATCGGAATCCCGGCCTTCGAGTGCACAGCAAATATAGCGCACAGTCCTATACACAGTTGGAAGCTCACAACAGAAAGTGCTGTCTCGCGTTTCAGACCCGTTGAGCCGTTGAGAGAAGGCAATTGGCTGCTGTGCATCCAAGATTGCTTGCTGCAGCACTGCACCTGTAGCTGTGTCCGATGCATCCACGGCGGTGCTGATCGGTGCGCTTGGTTGTTGATAGTGCAGCGTGACTGCAGAGACTAGTGCCTCTTACGATAGTGTAGGTCGTAGTAGTTTTGGGAGTTAGGTGAAAAATACGTTTATTGCCTCGAAGTAAATCAGTCAGAGGTTGCTTAAGCTTGGAGCACTTGTGGATAAATCGACGATAGCAATTTACAAGTCTACTGAAGCGGCGGGGCTTTGGAATCGTGTCGGGAGATTGATATGACCGAATAACCTTGTCCTTCGAGTCGACTGTTTTAATCACTTCTGTTGAGATGCTGTGGCCTAAAAAAATTTAACGAAGCTTGACGGAGTTTGGACTTAGCTCCGTGGATAGTGGGACGGTATGACGCAAGGCATTGAAGCAACGTCCGCGATGGGATGACATGCTCTTTCACGGAAAAGCCAGCCATGAGGATGTCATCTGTTTATGCATATACGAAATCTAATCTTCGAGTGACTTCATTAATCATACGTTGGAACCTCTGTGCAGCGTTGCAGAGACCGAAGGAGATGCGCAAAAATTAGAATAGGCACAATGGGGTTGTGATAGCTGTTTTGGGTATATCCTCCTGCGCTGCCGACATTAAGCAGCAGACCTGGACAAGGTGGCTTCGGGTGGAGATCATCTTACCTGCTTGACTAGTAGTTAGATCGTGGGCGTGTGGTACAGGGTACCTATCTGGAACAGTTGCTCCGTTCAACCCACGGTAGTACGCACTAATCGCCCTCCGTTTTCTTTGGCACCATGTACAACAGAAATGCCCACGAGCTATCGGAAGGGCAAATTATACTCATATCCAGCATGTGTTGAAATCCGGCGCGAGCGATGTGCAATTTGTCTGATGCTAATATTCGTGGTTGCAGGAAAACTGGTTGGCCTTCTGTTTTGTGATGCGCCACGTCCGTAATGACGGCAGGTAGTTCGTCCGATGGACGGGTCAATTCTGTGAACTTGAACAGCACTGCTTAATATCTGCCATCACCGTTTGGTTCAACGAGCAGCGGACTGAGGGCAGAAGTCGAAGAAACGGTGTTCGTGGTGAATGTACTCTAGGAGCTTGTGTTGGCCTGTGTCGACAACTAATTCAAAGTGCTTTAAGAATTCTGTTTCCAAGATGGCATTCGACACGTCCGCAATAATGAACATCTAACGAAAGGACGCCGCAGGCCTACATCCGGCGTAAGGAAGCGGGTGCCAGAAGTAGGTATTGGTGTCGTACTGATGGCCTGGAGCTTGGAGAGTGATGAAAGAGGCCCATCATCATTTCTGGATGGTACATTACTAACTTGGGCATTGATGTCCATCAGAAAGCGCAACTTGGAATTTCTCTCGAGTAAAAAAAATAGACGACAAAATGTAGGGCTGCCATTAACAGTCGTCTTCATTACTTGCTGATAGTTGCGCTTCTCAAGACATTCGTTCAGAAGTATCCATTAAAGTCATGAGAACGACATAGTAGTGAACAAGACTTGTTTTCTTTTTGTTCGTTAGGCTAATTACGACACAAAAATATGAAATCAGTAACCTGGGTGAGTCGGAAAAACGGTCACTAGAAGATTATGGGCAGTGTTTGTTATCTGTTACGCAATCACTGTTCTAAATTGTGGGCCAAGGAAGATTGAGTGTCCACATGAACTTCTGAGCGTAGAGGTCAGGGTTGAGAAGTCGGATAATAATGGCCTTGGCAATAATCAGCAACGATCACCGATTTCTTGATACTCAGTAGACAGCCCAAAAGGCGTCTTACTGATAGAGTGGAGTCAGTCACATGAGCAGGAATGGCGCTTGAAATCGTCTTAATCATACCACTATTCAACCACGTAGAATGACGTTCACGTACCCTAGGAGACAACCGCCTGGTAGTACGACCAATGTGTGGTGCTGGTCAAAAGTTAACAAATCAGCACACATGACAGGTGGCTATACAAAATTTAAGTTTGTCCTTGAGCTGTGACTTGAACATTGTTGTTGAACGGAAGTTCACGCACACCTGAGAGGCAGGGTGAACTGAAAGAACTACCGGTGACTGATGATGGTTACGTTCAGCTTCTGTTGAATGATGCAATCTACCGATAGAGAGACAATGAGATCGTCTCTACCTCTCCTGTTAGCAGACATTTTCGTGAGCAAACTGGAGACTAACCAACTGATGCCAATCCCCGAGCAGTTTACATTTCATAGACGCTATGTTCATGATGTTTTTTACGTCGTCACTGAGGATTCTAGCACGAACAGCGTTATGACAGTTTTTAATTCAGCCTGCCACAGTGTTAAATTCATCGAGTCAGATAATAACGGCCAAATAAATGTTTCTGAATATTGGCACGATAAAAAGAAAGTGTTTCAATTCCACGCAGGAAGGCATACCACGGAGGGTTAACAGTATTTTACACTCACCATTCAAGAATGAGTTTTCCACTTTTCCTCTTATTGCGTAAAAACGGGGTTTGACGAATAGACTGTTTCACAGAACCAGGCTCATATACGCTCCTGACACTACAAACAGAACTGGAGCTGCTGAGACAAGTCTTACTGTCAAATTAATACTCCGATATTTTCATCGAGTCACACAAAACGATGAACAGCACTGAGCTCATTCTTACGGCCGAGAAGAAGAATGTTTTCCTATTCTTGCCTTTCGAAGGTGACCATCTAGCCAGCGACGTAGAGCTCAAATTAAATTCTGGTGGGCAGTTGTACCTATTTCAAACCAGCAGAGGACCCGTCCTCCGCAATTGCGAAAGTGGTTAGTCAAAATGTTCTCTCTCATGTTGCATTGGAGTTTGCATGGGCAAAACAGATGGCATCTATCACAGCGAGTCGCCGAACACATCACGAAGTGGTTGAAACAATTGGTGACGCACTAGTCTCAACTCAGTGAACTGAATGTTGGGAATCAAACGTTCGTCGATTGCGAAACATATCATTAAGGTAGGTCACCAAGCTGACACATTAAACACATTCAAGAGTGTTGAAAAATCGAAAATTAAAGTAACTGGCATTCAGTGAAATCACGCAAATCCGAATATATACAAGAGGAGAAGTACAGAAAAATTTGTGACGGAAAGTATTGAGAAGAGTCATCGCCGTGAGGAAAAAAAGATGGTTAAACGTAATCATATATGCGAATAAATAACAACAAATTAATTATTATACATGGAGGGTAAATAAAAGATATCCCACGGACGAGAATGAGAGAGAAGTTGGAAGATCAAAAACAGTGATCTCATCAAACGTGCAACGCGAGATTCCAGATTACTGAT
>QNGE01002760.1:36428-103866 GCA_008508345.1 Paragonimus westermani | reverse complement strand
TTTTTTGTCAGAACTTTCCCAATAACTCTTTGGAACAGTTGTGCATCAACTATACCAACGAAAATCTGCAGAGATTTTTCAATTTCTACATATTTGAACTGGAACAAGAAGAGTATGTGAAGGAGGGGATTGATTGGCAGTATATTAAATTTCCAGACAATCAACCGATCATCACATTGATAGCCGGAAAACCGAATGGAATTTTTCATATTTGCAATGATGAAGCGAGTATGGCAGCGGTGAGCAGAATTGTAATAGTTGACTGGAACACCAACATTGATAATGAGTCTTCTGATAACCCCCCATAGTTGTTCACATGATAAGATGAATTAAATGGACCAAGAAAGCGACTTTTAAAAAACTGATGAAATTTGATAAAATTTAGTCAGCATGATTTTACAAAGTATGAAAAGAAATGAATTCTTGGTTAAAGGCTTCCTTATTAATACGTAACTACATTCTAAGAAGTTTAACATTAGATAACTTCAATGTGATAGGAATGAGGACTTTTGGTTGATCCTGAAAAACAAGATGCTAATAGGTATGATTCTGCTTTGTGTGCAGCAATCTGTAAAACAGCGAACTTTAACTGTAAAGAATTGGGTTATTTATAATGCGGCTTTTGAGTTACAATTTGCTAAATCCCCCGTGCGCAGAACCTCTTTGGAGTGTCATGTATAAGAAACCTGGGTGCAATTCGGTGATGTTTTCAGAGCTGAGATTTTAACTGGAAATGGCCATGTTTATTTCGTCATATGGGCCTCAGAGGTTTGAGTCTGATTGTTCGTTATTGATCTGTTGCTTTCTGTGCAATCTTGGCCTTGACGTAAGTTCGAGGATTTAAAGTCTGAAAGTGTAACCAACACGTAGTCAGTCGTTGTCAGCATTCCGGCCAGACTGCAGAAGATAACGGTCACTTAAAAGCAAACGGGTTATCAAAAATCGTATTCCTGTTGTTGACATTGTTTCGCTTTCTTCTGATTCAGCACAGTACATTGAACTAAAATGTATCCTGTTTTTGATGGCTAAACTCGCCAACATCACAGTCTGAAACCTGATTATAGTCCACGTGCGAACACTAGCATACTTCTCCAATCAATCGCTGGCTATTACATTTCCCCATTACATTCCTCACTCAATGACCACAGGGTACTGATGAATCATTCATGCAAAAGTGTCAGTATTATCACCGGGACCATCCGAATTTCGAAGTTCCTAGACTTGGGAGGAACGATTTGTTTGTGATCGTCCACTTTGCTGGCCAAATTAATTACAACGTGAGTTCACTTGTTTATCAGTGTATGGTGGGGGTGGAAGATACACCAGTTGCAGTTGCCTTAAGAAAGTTGTTTTATATCAAATAAGACTGAGTGGTATAACAGTATTCACTTAACAGAATATCATAAGAAATTTTGGAACTTTTACTCAGTACAACTAAAAATTGGCACAGTCCAATTATACATTGTTCTGACAGAATACGTTCTGATCTAAGATTGTAGGCTGTCACTGCTTCATTGAAACTTATTCAAAAGATTAACATTGTGAGGCAGTATACGGTTATTCGATGTTCAGTGTATAGAACTTTTACATTTTTCCGTAGCTTCTCCCATGCTTACTCTGATTCCCTCCTATTCACCACAATTCACACAGATCCATGGATTTGTGGATAAAAATCGTGATCAAATGAGAGCCGAGGTACTTTCTTTGCTAACTCGAAGCAAACAACCCGCAGTGGCCAGCATGTTTCGGAATGTGCACGCACGGAGAGCTAATACCTCCACGGCCGGTCCGCGATTGAAATCCCCAATGGTCTTGGCAACCTTCAATTCATCTCTTCAAGAGCTCATGGAGAAAATGAAACAGTAGGTCATTTCCAATCTTGAAGAAAAGTCCTAGAATCTAGTAAGGCTTACTCAACCTTGGCTGGCGGTGATTTCGTGTTATCTCGCTGCATATTCAAGGGACCCAGAGTCCTAGATGTTCAGACGCCAAAATTACGTGACGTTTTCAGCCAGATTGCAAGCTGAAATATTTAGTTCATTTAAATTAATCCAAGCTTTCATTTAGAATTCATATTGCGACACGTATATACTTTATTTCATTTCGTCCGTTGCACAGTTACAGCATACAGAACATAAACTGTAAGTGAGAACCCTCAGCTCTAACTGATGTCGTTTGGTTAGAGTGAACACTGGACTTGCATGCTAAGGTTGCTGGTTCATCAAGTGATGACCTTTGAACCATCTATTCTAATAAAACTGAATTTATGCCACCGTCTCCATCATGCATTCTCATCCCCCCCCCCCGAATGGTTAGAATCACTCCAGCACTCTGGCACGCAGTCAAGCAAAATCACAACAGATTGTGGGCTGAGTTCAGCCTTGCGGAATTGCGTTTGTCAATACTTCCATCCACTTTGCCCATGACACACTTTGGTTGGGTTTCCTCTTCATGAACACTGTGATCACTGCTCACCATTTGGCTGGGGACTTAAATGGAAATTCCACCATAGCCATGGTAAGGCATGTAATTTTGCCGTCATATCGGGTTGATCAGTTTAATATAATGGTTCCGACAACCAAACATCTTGCCATTACACGGTTACCTTCTATAGCGTCGTATATCAGCTTACTATTCAAGACGAAATTCCAGCTAGCAACAATAAGCGACTTGCCATAGTTCGGCCACCTAACAGTGTGTGTACCAATTAAACAGCATCGTTTTACGCACTTATCATTACACACTTTTACAACCCTATGGGTTGCTTTAAACATCTTTGCGCTCATAAAGCCGAATGATAAGGTCTGATCAACGTAGCTTCGCTACAGGCTAATAACTTTGGGTTCTGATAGTGTAACGATATTTTCTTGATCTAAATAGATCAACTTGATGACCCGTTAACATGAGATAGCTGACAACCCATGGTGCAGTGGTTCGGGCAGCTAATAGCGGAAGACGAAATATGGTCAGATGCTAACAGTTCACTGACGTTTTTCAGTTGAGAACGTAGAACATTAGACTTTCTAAAATATGCGGGTGGCTCAATTTTTCTCAACCGATCAACTAGAAAATGTAAGTCTGATGTAATCTAGATACACTCACAGGTCTTGCATTAGTCTAGTCGGAATTAACTTCCAGAAATGAGAAGTACAAGAACGATCTTTGGCTACCTTGAATAGAACATTGTTCGCTCACTGAGAAGATTTGTGCTCGTGGTTTTGACCTCATCGTTTCACCGCCCATCGTCTGCATACAGCATCCTTCGACATGACACAAAGCTAGCGCAGCGGTCTTCAGTGAAGTCGCACATAACAGAAGTGACTATTCTTTCCAGAGCCCGCATAGTCAACTCCTGATTACTCCGCTTATTCCGAGGATCTCCGT
This sequence comes from Paragonimus westermani, assembly GCA_008508345.1. Classification (NCBI taxonomy): domain Eukaryota; kingdom Metazoa; phylum Platyhelminthes; class Trematoda; order Plagiorchiida; family Troglotrematidae; genus Paragonimus; species Paragonimus westermani. The sequence continues at coordinate 100,482 of QNGE01002760.1, read as the reverse complement.
TTTCTATCGTCTCGTGGTACACCTGTAGTTACCTTTTAACTCTTGCTTTCACCATGCTCCAGACTAACTCAGTCGGTGAACAGGGCACCAATCGTAACAGCTTTCTTCCACTATATAACTCTTCGACAAACACTTTCCAGATCGGTGTGGCACGGTGCGTTGTTGAAAATCAGCACAATGTATGACAGTTATACCAATCTTCATCTGACCTAACAGGGTTCGCAGTCAGTCATTACAGTCACTGCTGTTGTACGTGCTCTTTCTCATCGAGTTGGATGTCATGACTCCAATCAAATGAAGATTACGGCTTCGGCTATTTGTTACTGAGACGCATACCCTCGTTCCTTTTCATGAATTTCCCACTGACCTCATACAGAACAACTTGAAGTTTCTCTCATCAATCCAGCAAACATCCTTTGAATGTACCTAACACTCTATCAGTCGATAAGCATACAGCCACCATAATTCCATATTCTCATTTGGGTTCATACCAATAGGCATTCGACACAATCTCTTGACAGTTGTGCAGGAGTCATCCATTTATTGACTAGTCGTTGTGGTCGACAAACCCTTCTCAAACTCAGCTTTGACGCACAGTCTCAAAACTGTAGTGTACCCGTTGCGTCTACGGAAATCCACTCCCACAACATATCGACCTCTGATTCCTCTAGAATCCTGCTTCTATTTCCTTTGCTTCATAACTTATACAATCCACATGAAGCCACTTGTAAGCGGTATTATATTTGACTCTCTTCAGTAGAGCAGCCTTGTGCTAGCCATCACTTCTTTCGAATGCTACGAAAATACGTCTACGTGTTTCGGAAATGATGATAGTGTGCTTGCGGCCGCCAGGCATGTTTGTGAGAGACGTAAAAAAAGAGAGATTTTCGCATAATGGCTTGCCCTCACGTTACACCTCGAGGTCTACCGTAATCCCAAAACTCACTACCACTGGACGCCAGATCCACAGACACTCATGTCAAAGGAAACAGTGCGGCCCGTAGTTTTAAGAATTAGTAAGAACAAGTTTGAGTGATAAACAGATTGGGGATAACACAACGTTACGAACAAGTTATAATACTCTACTTTTCAACCACCTCGGGTGGCCTTCCTCAGGAGTGTTGTAATCGAAGCGTAGAGTATTACAACTTGCTCGTAACGTTGTGTTATTCCCAATCTGTTTATCAATAACATGTTAAACACGACGCCCAAACTATTCAACTTCATTCGTACTAAATTTGGTGCGGATATCTTACAAGTTTGAATGATCTTTGCCCCAGTTTGACCGCTAACCCCGTTCTGATCAAACAAAGCCGTTGAAATCTCCTCGAATAACCCGTACCACTTCCTCGGTCGCAGGAGTCGACAAGAAGTGCTCTAATTGGAAGTAGTTGTCCCTTCGGGCCAGTTGGGCCCATCGCCTTCTCGCCGTCATATCCAGGATTCTAACGCAGAAACTCTAATGCAGCCAAGTGAATTGCTTTAGCATGCGATGGAAAATCTTGTTTCCAAAAAGGAAACGGATATGTAAAAATTTGTCAATCATCGCTCACCACCCAGTAAATATCCCTTAGTATCTGATGGTTGGGAACAGTGGTGGTGTTGTTCGTAGCTCAGGTTGATGGTCTTAGCATTGGTATGCCATGCTCGGTGAACATACCAATGCCAAATCCCTTAGTAGTTCAAGTGGTGGTCACCTAGCAAGCTGGCAGTTGACCTACTGTGCTTCACTGGAATCAACTACCACTCAGTATCCTCCAGGGTGAATATTTTTTAACGACTCAACTATCCCGATGTGTATTCGACGCTCTGTATGTTGAACATCACCTAGGTTCAATCACAGTCTTCATATTCAGACAGATCACCGGGCAAGCCTCTTCCGTAAAGACACACTATAGACTGACGTTTCACTCTTGTTAGAATACGTCAGTAGTTCCTAACCTTGCCACGGGCGTGAACTGAAGTCTGACCACATCTCCACGAGACAAACGCGGTGATCGTTGCACTACTGACTTCAAGTAAGGCATGGCTGAACTATTACATGTATACGCTTAGCGCTAAACCCGTGTATAAAACACGGATTCCAAAACAAGGGGTTTGCCAAAGAGCAGGCCGAACAGAGTCGGGTTAGCGAATGGCCCTTACACACAGCTGAAACCACACGGAAGTGTACGAGCACTTTAGACCAGGTCTCTTGGCTTCATCGTCTCAGCGTTTCGGACGCCGGCACATGTCTGAATATGTTTCGGCGCCTGAAAGGCTGTGCTCGACTGAGAAGCAGCATAAATCGTTGACTATAAGTATATAAGCGGAAAATACGACGTTGCCCTAACAGATTGTGTTATCACGATAATTTCTCACAGACCGGTGAACAATAGAAAGTTGCATTATTGAACGAAACAGATTTACAACTTACTAAAAAGTGGTCGGGAGCTTTCTGTTTCCCCAAAGGGTCTAAGATACGTCAAGCTGTGTTTTTAGGTTCTAGTCATTGTAATCGGCTAATTTATTACCGGTGTGCTTGCCTCTCTGTACCGGTTTGAAGCCCACGTATTTACAAGTTACCCTTTTGGCAAACGACAGCATAACACGTAATTTATGCTGGCATCGGAATTTTTTGTATCAACTTTCTTATGCTTTTTGCCATTTACCTCATGCTTCCTACACGGTTCAACATGTGTCACATTTTGTCCGTCTAATACCCCTCGTTGTCGTGATTGATTGTTGGACCGAAAACATTGAGTAGACGACCACCGAACGTAGGACTCCCCTGCTTTGATATACTTTGCTAATCTTTGTTGAGATCGGCGTTGGCAAAGGGTGTGCAATCAGCCTGTATCTGACAGGCGCGTCACCACTTTGATCAGCCCGGCCATTTCCCCCACTGTTATCTAATATAAATTTGTAGAACATTTTTCTCGTGTACGATATCGCGTACAATTGTCAGCCCAATAATTCACCCATGATGGGCAATATCCGTTTCCGAAGCATCATGTTACAGCGACCTAAGTCGAAGGACACATGTACACATGTCACCACAATTAACCCGCACTGAGTCACCTGCGGTTTTACTCACATACTTTACAACCTATACAGATTGGAACGAGTAAGATAGGAATGGTATGCAAATGAAACCATTCACAATCAGGTCAGCCAACACCGGTTGACCCGACGGCAGGCCAAGGAGAATGTGAAACTTTGTCTCTTGAAAAAATATAAATAGACTACAACGGTACTTTCTCAACTAGAAAGATTACTAATTATTCTGACAACACCGCATGCTACATAGGACCAGGAAAATAAACAATCACAGGCGGACTGAGAAAACGGACTAAGTCCTCACGGTGCGAAGCACCACTAATGTGTGAGGATGAGCCACTAGGTATGTCGCACTCATCCTCCAAACGAGATCGCTCTTATCCGAAGTACCAACAGCCCCCGTAATCACGGAGTTGAAGTGAGGAAGTAAAAGACCTGTGTTTCAAGAAGGTTGTACTAATTAGTATATTTTCATCGGTTGTGACGAACAACGGCTGTGAAACAGAAACATAATTAAGCGATTTTGGCTCCAAAATCAAATCTATACGTGTACCGATCTGCCATGGTCCAAACCCATGACCGATGAGGTTAATAAATCACGCACAGAAAGGACTGACTTACTGGTTGTGACAACTAGCATTCAGGTGACTAGGAGAGGATGGATTGGTGAAGGCTCATAAACGCATGATAATCGTCTGTAAGAGTGGCGTCATGACCGGCCTCCAACAGGTAAGTGGCGAGCAAAATGACCAGCTAACAATTTCTAACGAATTCACGTTGAGTCACTCAGCGCAGCATGACCGCAGTATAGTTTGGGGAGGTACCCTCCCATCGTGAGGTTTGTCAATCTAAACACCGTCGCAGCTGCAGCTGAACTAATAAATACAATGTGCTATAGACAATTCTGGTATCCGCGATTTAACCTGAAGGAGTGTTGGTGACCTGGTCTGACTGCATAAGTTCAACGTAGCTGTGCAATGCTTCCATTGGATGATCTGTGCTAGACACCGTGTTGGGCACACCATAGCACTGTCACGTGCCATGAGCTGTTATGATGATTAGACAGCACAATGTGTACATAATTAAGGATTTTTTGGTGACAGCAAGTTCCTATTGGACGGCCAGCGTGAGAGCACTTAGCTCGTAGAGTGACAGGTTATCCGTGTGGGTTCGACAAGGTGTAATCAAAAGTGATGTAACGCGCCTTTGCCCTCCCAACCGTTCTAATACTGCTTGACTGCTAGACCTGGGTTCCTGCTATGCGGCTTCCCCTAGTCTAACTTGTGCGGAGACAAGAAAGACACGGTTGCGGTAAACACGCTGTATTGCCAAAACCAGTTCGACCAAATGAATGAGATGTCTGTAAATATATATCATGAAATGGTGATGAGTCACTGTCTACTTGTTTAAGCCACTTCGCTTCCAAGTGGCCAACTAAGGCCAAATCCAAGGCGTTAGTTTCTCGGGCTGGCATGACACCCCCACTCACTTGCACGTATCCTGCTTGTCAGCCCGACGTGCCCCCCAGTGCTTTGTTGCTGTCTGATTTCATCAGGCGTCACCGCGGCCGTGAATGGTGTGAAATGATGACTGATTTCATCAGCCGTTACCTATGTCCAGACTAGATTGTTTTGGTGAGTTTGCCTCCTAACACCTCCCCTTTTTCAGCATGTATCATAGGACTGACATCTTGGATTCACTTGTAGGGGGTTCACGGGCTTCCTTGTTCTTTTGGACCGTCTAGGAGAAAAAGAGCCTGGTGTTGTCTCGCTGATGATTGACAGCGGCCCGTCAGTCCTTTTTCCCATCCAAAGTTGTCCAATAGAATATCCCAATGTAATGAAGCTGAGTCTGGTTTGCTCGGAAGTAAGCCACGGTTCCGCCGTAGCTGGTTGATACGTTTCCTCCAGGTGTCTTCCCCGACAGTGACTTCGTAGATCACCTTCCCCTTGCGTTTTGAGATCACTGCAGCGGTCCACTTATCTTGACCTCGGAAGTCTCGTGCAAGCACTAAGTCGCTAATATTGAAACGCTGTGTGCATTTTGCATAGCCTGCCCTGTGTACTTCGTTGGCGGATGTGACTGGTGATGGTCTGATATTGTCGAAACTTGTGCGAATTTTCCGTCCGAACATACATTCAGCCGGCGAGATTCCTCCTGGTGTATTGCGACTAGGCGGAGTTTCTGACCGGCTGTGTATCTTCATTTGGTCACATATGCTGTTTACTGGCTGATCTAACAATTTCAAATCATCCATCTAATCAAGGCATAGTAGGTCTAGACCTGGATGATCTGTGACGAAACAACAGGCTTTGATTCGGCTGTCTCTAAACGTCACCTTACATGTTACTTCCCGGGCTAGCTTCAAGGTTCCGCCCGAGGCGTTTCGAGTCGTATGATGCGTTGGAAGCAGTGGAGGTCGCCCAAGCTTTCGCCATGTATCACGGGAAATCAATGTGATATCGGAAACAGTGTCTAATTGCTTGTCAGTCCGACGTGCCCCCCCCGTGCTTTGTTGCTGTCTGATTTCGTCAGCCGTTACCGCGGCCCTGAATGGTTTGAAATGATGACTGATTTCATCAGCTGTTACCGATGTCCAGACTAGATTGTTTTGGCGAGTTTGCCTCCAAACAAAAAGAAACAGAGAACTCAAGAAAATCCTTTTTTCAGGAGCAGGCGAAATTAGTCCCATCATCATTAGAATCACGGAGGTACAGTCCATGGGCCAAAGCGTTAACTGGATCTCCGAGTTCGGATTGCGAAAATTTTTCGAACATCTTACATTGAAATCCATTTCAACAGGATGTCAGTTGGCAGTAACGACATTCAAACATTCATGAATTCACTGGGTGTGTCCAAACTATTATTAATCCGGATGTCCTCGTTAACGCTAGTAGGAGGACGCCAGATTCATGAGTAACTTCATTATTTGAGACCGTTCTCCCTGTTACGTGAATAGTGAAGGCGTAGTTAGCTGGTTTGTCTTCATCGCGCTTTCCCGAGAAACTTCGGCTCTCCTATAATCGCGATTTTCTAGACGGCTGACCGGACCACGGAGCGAGAACACGAATCAGAGTCAACTCTTGCCACTGTCCAACAGTTCATAGTGAACATGTTACAAGCCCCTCCCCCGGCCACCTTGATAGCGGGTTTGTGCACCACCAATCTCAGAGCGCTTGTCAGCGCCTGTGCGGAGGTTATGGAAGTGCATAGAAGAGATTGCTCACACACGAAACACTGGAATCCCTGTAACAACTTTGACAGAAGAGAAAGAATATGTATCTTACTATATTTTAACTTATCGTTGTACCCCTAGCACTGGCAAACGTAAAACTGACATATCGGTTTTGAGAAATAGTTCGTTCGTTCCGATATATTCCCAGCAACGTTTATCAAGCTGTTACCCAAAAGAGAAATTGCCAGAGAAACACATCTGTTTCGCGATGTTAACAAGATCGCATACTGATGCAACTCGTGAAGAAATGAACAAGTTTGCAGAAAGTGACCATCACTCTATTGAAGCTTTCAGCGGATTATCCTTGATTTGCTGAATCAGATTTGAAAAATTTTTCAGTGAAACCTTTAACAACACAAAGGTCTGTATGGTTTGCACTCTACAGAGCTCTCTTTCACGATTAACAGGTTTAATGAGTTCTGTGATCTCGACCTGTCCCGAAAGTCCTAATTGCGGGGTTATCGATTGGAGTTAACAGGCAGTAACTGTGTCTCCTCTCGAGACGATCGGGCAACCGGATCATTGCTCACAAGCGAGAGTGGTTGAGCGTTCAGATTTGATGATTCGGTCGTGCCTAATGTGAGGTCAATGGCGCAGTGGTTAACACGGTTGCCTCATGATTGGAATGTCCGGAGTTCAAATCCCGGCCGTGGCAAGGATATGCACTACTGACGAGCTCTAATGAGANGCGTAGCTTCGCTACAATCCAGTAGCTTCGGGTTCTGCTTGTATAACAGCATTTCGAATGAGCTAAGTCGGTCAACTTGGTGATCTGTTATCATGAGATGCCTAACAATCGATGATGCAGGATTTCGAGCAACGGGTTCACCGGTTTGTGGTTATTGTCATCAGTTGATCCAACCATTTCGGGACGTGTTCTGCTACTCGCTGAGATAGTTGTCGATCTGTTTCACCTATGCAAACGTCTTGAGAGGATGAAACGACCGAAAATAACCCAATGCTAGAAAATAGCGTGGCAAATCCACACGCTGAAATTGAACAATAACACCTCTGAAAATCATTATGGGTACACGAAGCCAATTGGCACGGAAATACCACGAATGAAGGGTGCCTCAAAAATTCACAAAGATGGAAAAGCTTTGAGACCAATTTCGTGTATGAACAAGCAAGTGTATTATAAAGTTACCCGCTGGCTAACTGCCCAAAGGATTCCTTTGAACTGAAAGATATTAGAAGTCGTGCCAATGAGTTCTCACGCTATGTAATCGATTGACACTGATTCCCTTTTTATGAACGTTTCTCTTCATGAGATTGATGACTTTTTATGTGACCCAATTGCTTTGACATAAATATTCCATTTGAATATCACAATGATTCCATCTTATTGTGCACAGAATTGACTTTTGAGGGACTAACCTATAGACAAATAGAGGAAGTGGTTGTGTTGTCCGTTACGTCCAACATAAGCTTATATTTTCTGCGGAATGACTGAGTGACAAACCCCAGATTATATTTCCAAAGCCCTACTGTACAGAGGGTGTGCTCATCATTTTTTCAACTACATCCACACTTATTAGTTTGATTTATATGTTGACTTTCCTTACCCCGTCCGCTTGAACCTATCATCTTCCTTACAAAAAGTAATCAAACAGTAGTTCAGATTACTGAAATATAAATATAATCAGACATGAGGATGTGACATTACAGTGATCGGTCCAGCGTAAAACAGTATGGGGCAGGCAATATCTTTAGGTTTCCGGTTTCGCCCCACCAATAACATGCAAGAGGGGTTCAATCAAAACCCTATCTCATAGGGCCAGGCATATATGCATTCTCTCCTAAGCTGTAAACGAAACAACGGATGTTAAGAAAAACTTTGTTGCCAAATGGATATTCTGATAAATTCATAAAAACTCACAGTAACATAAACGATTGCAATGCGTTAGTTCGGACGACTCAAAACACGAATTTATTCCTCTCCGTAGTTCAAAGGGAGTCGGTTGGCAAACGGCACAAATTGAGGTCTGCCCTATCCCTCACGCATACAACTGCTCAATTATGTTTTGTTCAAACCACTAAACGACTAGATCTCTAGTATGATCCCGAAATCAGTTTGCCTACCTATTCTAGATCTCACGTTGTCTACCGGTTCACTTACAGTTACGTTTGCATAGGTGAAACAGATCGAAAACTATCTCAGCGAGTAGCAGAACACGTCCCGAAATGGTTGGATCAACTGATGACAATAATCACAAACCGGTGAACCCGTTGCTCGAAATCCTGCATCATCGATTGTTAGACATCTCATGATAAGTGATCATCAAGTTGATCAAATTAACACGTTTAGCATATTGTTACACAGCCAGAGTCAAATATTCCTGGCCTTCAACGAAGCTGTGTTGGTCCGAACTCGACAATCGGTATTGTGTGAGTAAACGCGGTTGAAACCACCTATCGGGTTGCTGTGGTGCTGATGACATAACCAACTCGGAACCTTTACGCATTGTATCCATAAACCGTCATACCTTTCAAAATGTTCCCACATATATTTTGAGCGGATTTGATACCAGGCAGCTATCGGCGCTCCGCAAGTGTAATTCGTAGCAATTAGAAGAATAGCATGTTGTACTGTGTTCCCACCTTACCCAGCGTAAGGCGTGCAAGTTCATTACGCTGCAAGCGCTACGACAAACAGCATCTGACAAGTGGATGTCGAACCTTCGTGAACGAAAGTCGTTCAGTCGAAGGATTTAACATTGATACGTTCATCGCCCCGCACACGGTTATTGGCTGCTCCCTTATCACACCGTAAGGTATTTCACTTCTACCAGGTCACTATCTAAAAGAGGGTACATAACTGTTGTCTCACTGATAAGTAGTCGGTAGTCTGTTTAATTTCACGCTAAACGTCACTCATTTGATAACAGCCTTCGCATTCAGATGGACTATGCAGCCAGCCTGTTTTGGAAAGAAGCACTACACTCGAGCAGCGTCTTTGGCATAGCTCGCCAGCAGTGCATATCTTTGCCAGTCATCAGCAATATAACATATCACCTAACAGGATTAATTCTCTATGTTGATCAGCTTTAACCGAAACGTTAGATGTGACAACACATAGGTCACCATTCACTAAGGTCCAGTCGAACAGCCTCATATATGCCTTAGAACCCAGTGCAATCCCTACTCCATCTTGACCACATGATTCGGCTTCACTGTCATCAGAAACCTTCAGAAAGAACCGCTGATCCCTAGGATCATCCAAATACGAATTCGAGTTAACCAGCATGCTAGAGGTCTGGAAGGCGCGGTATAGAACCACTGTGTACATACAGTCTCAAACTAGGGATAGAGCTGCTTGTCGTTCTATTTGTTTTAGGGCTTGTGGGCACTGAAAGTTCCAAAGTTTACTAGCTGTCCTGGTTTAAAGAGAGAAAGATTAGGACCGGAGAAAGAACGGTCTTTGAAGAGAAACTTAACTTCTGATATTTCCCGGTCGTTTACGTCATGGAATGCCTGATGGAATTACACGATAACTCCAAGTGCCCTATCCGTGAAATGTTCCCGTCCTCTGGAATTTGACTACTTTTCAACGAGCTTCCTGATAAGAACTTACTCAAGGTGGACTGTCATGCATTACATATCCAATTTTTTACGAGTCCATCACATAAACATTTCCCCGCAAACCCCGACTTCAATTAAAAACTAAAACGCTTAAAAGTGTAAATGTATGGCTAGATGCATTTTTTTGCGGAAATGCTTATTTGTAACGATTCAGCCCAAATTTCGGACCGGTTATAGGAAATGTTTCGCTCTGTTCCTGCTCGCGACTCTGGATAACCTACTAACATATCGTCTCCCCCCATCAGTTCCAAACGCAAACCACTGCACAAAAGTCGATTGACTGGGAATGGACATGTGTATATGCACACCAAGAATACTCAACCTCCCAATATGTCGTACCCCTCGGACAATAAACAGTGCTACACTTGAGGATGTGCTATATTTGTCAACGAGTATTACCAAGCTCGTTCAAGTTTCATTAAACTTTTCCTTGAGCCAAACAAATTTCCGATTTTAGTAAAGTAGCACTATAATAATAGAGCTTTGATTTGAAACATTAAGGTGACTTCAAAATTTCTGTTTACAGAACACCATGCAGTTCGAGTCCATATTTTTATACTGATGACCTCAATTTTCTTGTAACGAAATAACTGACCATCAGTCATATAGTACCGGACTAAAACTAACCGCCATTTGCGAGTTATGCAGTAGTAAACAGTACATAACGTTACATAAAATAACGACGTAACTGAAAGGTGTCCGGTGAGAATTTAAGAATAAAACCATAAGTGCGTTTGTGGTTCAGGTAAGTTGATTTCTTTATCATGCAAAAATGTGGCTCTTTGTAGCAAAATATGAAAACGTCGAAATGTATCACATGCACCTTAGCTTAGGAGTAACCAACGGGCAACTGTATGGTAAGCAGAACTGCTCATGCACAAGGTCGGGAGCAGGGGTGCACCATCCTTGCGTACTTTTACACCTCTCAGTCGGAGTGTCACCATGTCAGATGGCTTCAGCTGTCTATACTGAGCTTCAGATGAGTGTCCAGGTAGCAACAGAATCTGAAGTTGCCTTGCAGCTTGCTTTTCCAACATAATGCTGCTTTCTGCTGGCTGGTCCACTTTGGACTTTCTCTGGTCTTCTAAAATGGTGCTCATTTCCCCTAACTACTCGTCCTCGGTCATGACAACACCACAGTCTTTATCCGGTTTAAAGAATGCCAGGTGCTAAGTGGCTCTTAGTTCCTTCATGACCCAGTAGTGTTTCTGCTTTAGACAGCACCGTTGACGAATGGGCTCCGACAAAACGGGTCGGAGATATTCACCAATGTTGCGTGGAACCAGCCCATCTCATCAGGAGACGTGGGCGACAGTTCCTTCAGTTGGTCCAAAAGTACACAAGGATGGTACACCTCTACGCCTGATCTTCTGCACGGACAACTCTACTTACCTAAAGTTGCCCGTTGGCTAGTGGACATTTTGGATAACATCCGCAAAGTTTTATCCCCCAAATTGTTTGAAGGACTCCTTTGAATTAGCTGAAATCTTACAAGATACTTCAGTGAGAACCCAATGTAGTCTTTTCTTGTACAAATGATCCACCTCGTGAGACAGTAGATTTCTTCTGACTTTATTTTGAGTCACAACTGTAATGTAGGTGTTCCACGGGAATGCCTCGATGATCTTATTTTGTTGTGCACAAAAAACATTCGTTTCGATTTCGAGGGAATTACAAACAGATAGATGGGGTTGCTATGGTTAATCCGTTAAGCGTAACACTCGCGGACATCTCCTTACGAATGATTGAGTGGCAAGTCCCGGATGATATAGGTGAATCTTTGTTGTGCAAAGGATACGTTGATGATATTTTAATTTTTACTGGTGCTGCTCGTCTAGATTTCTTTTCAACTTCCTCAATAATATTTACCCCAACCTATCTTTGTTTCACGAATTGCATGTACTCATGACTAGACGTGTGGATAGCACTTTACAGCGCTCAGTTCACCGCAAAGCGAAATGGGTGGTCAATATTTTCAGTTTTCCAGCTTTGCTCCTATTACATACAAACGGGGTTTGATTAAGACTGTTTCATAGAGCCGGACGTACTTGAACCCCCAACACACTCCTCTAGCAAATAAATTCATCGACACGGAGAATACAGTGAGGAAGAGCACTGCGCTCATACTGACGGCTCAAAAGAAGGATGTGTTCCTATTCTTGCCATTTGAATGTGACCATCTAGCCAACAACACAATGTGCACACTAAAGTTCGCTCTGGCCCGAATATATGTGGCTGTGCAGTTGCGCCTATTTCAAACCACTACAGGACCCGTTCTTTGCAATCGCAAAAGTGGATTACCAAACTCTTCTGTCTCCAGTGCTGTGTACCAGCTCACTTGCACTCGCTGTGACGTTGACATAGGCAGAACAGGTCGGCGACTATCACAGCGAGCCGCCGAACACATCCCGAATTGGTTCAAACGCATGATGACGCACCAGCCGCAACTTGGTGCACTGTCGGCTCGAAATCCACCGTCATCGGTTGCTAACCACCCCTCATGACATCAGGTCACTAAGGTGACTCAGCAAACCCATTCAAGATGCTGTTGCGCAGTCGGAACCGTAGGTTAATGACTTTCTGTGACGCGATGCTCATCCGAACTTACCAGCCGACGTTATGTGCACAAAAGTGGTTGAGGCAACCTATCGGGTTGCCATGGTCGTGATTGAATAACACTTGGTGCGGTCGTAGGCGTGTCTGATCCCTGTTTGTCCTTATCTGTATGATGTATATAATTGGCCCACTTCACCTCTGCAACAGATGAGGGCAAACGAAATGTTAACATGTCGTAATATATTTTCTTCTCGTTCTGAAGAATGTGACTGGAACCATTTTGCTGAATCACCAGGGCATCGCTGAGCATCAGACGAACTTGACGTTTCGTGCACGCAGCAATGGCACTTCGCTTACCTGAACGATGCTGTGAAGATTATTGGAGAGGCGCTCAATGTGCGGATATATTGCTGGCTTGATGAAGAGAGAGGTGTGTATCAGCTGACGCACGAAAGCTGAGCCCTCATGTACAGTAGTTATTACACTTCATCATTCTGTGTGAATGAAGGGATTACGGTTCACACTGGTCAAGCTTTCGAGGCTTATATTCAAAGTTTATATACTTCCTGTTGCCCCTAATTTGTAATACTTTAGGGAGATACAACCTGATCCTATAAGTTATATAACTTAGGGGCTTTGCTACGTTTCTGAAGAAGCGTTGGTCACGGTTGGTTACCCAACATCCCTAAACTCAATGCCAGAGGAAATGTGTGGGGTTGGATCGCCATGTAAGCCTAGATGCCAACTGGTTCGAGTTGACAGCCAAAATGGCAGTTAATTTTGGGCGGGTGTGCAGAACTTTGAGTCCCAACGAACCATAGTCTACCGCTGAAAGCTCTGCCAATCCACCTGGAGAGGCCTATTAGCCAGACGATTAAAGTGCGCCGTACTAATCTTTAATAGAATTATACTACACAAAACAAATATATAATTTTATCACCAAAATTTTTCATATTTTTTTCCACAATTACATTTTTATAAAGACAGCAAACAATAGTTGGCCCTCTCCATCCAAGTAAGACCTACTTGTTTAGTTTTGGAAAATGATTTCCCGCCATCTACTAGCATTGAAGCTACTGTTTCCGTATAATGCAGTTCAATAGCGAATTTCCGTCAAAGCTGTGTATATTGTCTCATAATATTCAAAGAGGACTTTTGCAACAGATCTACATGGATATTCTTTGAGACTGTAAGAAATAAGACAATATAACTTGCATGTTCCTTTCCTAACGCGACATATGAATTTGCACGTACTTCCTACAAACGTACCTGTTGCAGGTGAAGAATCAGAACTTTGCCGGATGTAGTCGTCAGAAACACCGCTCCTTCGGTACAACTACCGCTCTGTTCTTGGTAGTTCACCTGCATAGAAATGCAAGTAGACGCGATAAATTCGATGTTTGTCATACGTATCATAGCGATTCAAACCATAAAATCGAATTTACTTGGATTGCAGAAATTGGAAATTATACAGGCACTCCGTTATTTCTTCAAGATTGTTAAACACACAAACTATATATACCCATACTGTAGTAGTTAATACGTATTGCTCTGTTAGTGAGAAAACATGAATTTATTCGACAAGAGTGACAATGGATGACGTGATATTGTTTGAGCATTAAAACATCCGCTGTGGTATGGTATTCACATATTGGGTACTCATGAAGGAGATGGAGAAAATTTGTCTGTAATTCTATGGCACCTAACTGAAGAAGTCGTTGTTTACTGACCAACCGGTGTGGGTTCGAATCCTTTTATCCCAGCCGCTTCACCCCACGTGTGGAGGGATAAAGCATCCACCTCACACCCAAACTAGTTTGCCGCAAGAAAGACAACTACCTACGATGTGAAACATGCAATTTAAATTTCTTCATAGCTGTTGGATGTCTCATGCACATGATTCGAGTAAATCGCCTGATCGTTGGCAAGAAAGGCGTTGAAGCCACTAAATATGAGAGAAGTCCTTCAGATTAATTCCTGTAAACGGTTGCTGAAACGTACAGCAACTACCTGATAAGGAAATACCTCGGATACAATTAAACAACGATTTTAATTAATTTCATCTACACGAATTTCAGAATATTTTTCTGATCAACATCAATGAGTTTCAAAGCGATCACTTCATGCGCAAGTTTCTTGAACCGCACTGTAATGTGCAACACACTCAACAGCAAATTAGGTTCAAGACATGAAATCTGAAAGCTCATCCAAACGGATTAATGTCTGAAGAATGTTTCGTTGAATGTCATTGAATCGCGCGTACTTTAATTGCAGTGCATGGCAGGACGATACTGTATATGTGTACACATATGTATCTCAATGCACAACTGGTAATGCGTAGCGGCTACCACACAAATGTGATCGATGTGGTTATGCTCTGACAGAGATAACTGATAAAAACTCTGGGTACGTTTTAAGTCCACTGAGTGAGGGATATGTCAGACAACGAAAAGAAACTTGCGCAGCCCAAATAAGAGATCTGGTGGAAAAAGCTACGAAAAAACCTGTGACATTTAGCTTGGGACTACGAAAATCATTCACTTTAGCACTTTCGCTGAATTCAGACCTCAACTTGAATCATCATGGGTTAAACTTAAAAGGTCATACCGGTGTATTTAGTAGAAACAATCTAGCAACTTGATCGTCAGTCATATACGAATTCAGCCGTGTTTGAATATGATACGTCAGGCACTGGATCATTGGTCAACATAGGGTCTAATGAAGTGGGTGACCAGAGTTTGACACTGGGTCGCAGGAAGGATAAACACAAATTGTATAATGTAACGAAAGTAAACTTCCAGTTTATTGCTTTCTCTCGAATGTACGCTTCAAACGCATGTCAGAATAAAGAAACTACCGGCAGATGTTAGGGGTGATCGTTTCCTATCATATTCTTTCGAAAAGGCTGACTGAAATAGTTATGGGAATGAAAGAGCTGGAGTGGATTATGAACCATGTCCAAGTTATATTAATGAAAATGCCCCACTGTTCACTAACAAATTCCAAACCACTAACATGTAATCAAAATGCTATCCAGTAAGCTTGGTAACTACCGGGATCTCAACCCGACTGAGTGGTCCCGAACATGAGGTCATCAGCTAGAATCCTTATGGAAGCAATGACATTCATGTGACAATTAAGCCATGGGAGCACTGTTCACAAAAGATTGCCATTGAACGTTTGTGTGATGCGTCTATCACGTCAAATTTGGGACCGAATGAGCAGTACTCAAGCCGTCTGTCTCATATACTGAAGAGGATATGCTTTACAGATGAGCTGTAACAAGTAGACCAACCAGAAGTTTTATCTCCACACAAAAGCTGTGATCAGTCAGTGCCTTAGGATTAAACTGGTAAGTTACCTTTCTTAATATTCCCTACAGAACTACACGTCTTTCAAGATACACCATACTCGCAACCGTTTTTCAGATTTTATTAAAGCTCTGTGACATGTGTACACACACACGATTTGCGTTCGAGCATTTTTTGTCGCATATCTGTTGATATTTATTATGGGCTAGTTCGGGGTACAAAAGGTTAAACGCCGAAACAGAAGAAAACTAGATAAAACCATAGCTTTACGACTGCCGTTTAAAATGAGAAAACGTGCGTCGGTTAGTCGAACAGCGCTTGAGGTTACCTATTGCCCGTAAACTCTTGGCCACGAAAACAGTAATCGTATAAGAAATACCTGAATCCCCACGACTCCGGTCAAACACGTGGCGTCTTATTTCAACAAATCAAACGTAATCTCCGAACTCAAGTGCAGAAGGGAGGTTTACTTCGATGGCAGAACTGAACGCCAGCCCGGAGCTGGGTTTTGCTGAGTCCTTATCGAAATGGACCCAATAAATCGTTACATAAGCAATCTAACAACGAACACCCGGAAGGAGACAGCATCATCAGTGACGATGCTTCACTTGGTGATAAGACGGGTAACCTGCCTGACAATTATTGTTCGGGTTCCGTTTTCAACTGAAACTAAGCGGTTGATGCTGTATGCCGAAGCAAGTTCAATAAGACGTCGCCATCCTTTGTGTATAAAGTGGAGCTGGTCGTAACGTTGGTGACCCCATGATAACAACCGAGCAGGTTTTAAAATCTGTTCGACATTTTTTCCGTCTGATCCGGAATTTTGTGCTCTTAACTCGTCTGCAGTCAATAAGCAGAGGAGTGTGTGGTGTGTGCGGTTATTTTGCTTAATGCCAGTCGTTTATCTGGTCTATTCATATTGGTAACAAGAGAC
The DNA here is from genome assembly GCA_008508345.1 of Paragonimus westermani. Taxonomy (NCBI): domain Eukaryota; kingdom Metazoa; phylum Platyhelminthes; class Trematoda; order Plagiorchiida; family Troglotrematidae; genus Paragonimus; species Paragonimus westermani. The sequence continues at coordinate 83,825 of QNGE01002760.1, read as the reverse complement.
AGATTTAAATTAAGGCTTGGTGGCAACTCGCGTTGCCGTCATATTGTTCAAGATAGATAAGTATTGCTGAAAGGCTTTAGGCAATTCACCTTAAACATTATTTGACACTGCTCTCAACTACAGTATTCTGATTGATTTTTCAATCAACTCTATTTAAATGGAAGCATGACGCTTAAGTCTTCTCTCTTTTTAGAACTCCTCAGTAATGTGCATCCTAATCATTACTGAGATTCCAACTCCCACCACATACTGATGCAGTAATCTTGTCAACCACTGCACTACTGGCTCCATCCAAGGTATGAGCGGATTATGACATCTCATTGCTCAACTGCTCCGACTTTTGGGATAAATTTTTATACATATTTGATTGGAAATTGTAAGATATATCAGTAGTGGTAGACAAACAGGACGTACTACCCATCCTGGTCACCTGGACAAATTCACTGAAAAATGTCTACTAGAACTCCATTCCAACCATACCTCAGCCTTGAGCGGCTTCCGATTTAATCTCTGGTCTTCATGCATATGACGTTAATACATCGGACAGTTTTATCATTTACATTCACTGCTTGACTGAAGTCTAGTCACACGTCATAATTTTACTGAAAGGTGTGGTGCCACTTCTGCGAAGTACCAACGACAAATTTGTTTCCACGAACGTCCAATCAAGGGGGATGTCCTCATCGGCAAATTATCCGCCAAGTAATTTTCATCGCTCATAAGTAACTAAGGGTTAAATCCTGAGGATAGATTTATTTCCCAACAGTCCACTGGAAATTGATAAAGTAGACTTGAGGTTTATTATTACTAGAGTTCATCATCAGGATACGGTATTTTCTGGTCTCCGTTATCCTTCAGCACACAATTTGAAACAAGTAGGTTTCACCAAGTAGACCGACGAGCTTATGGTGATCTGAGATAAAATAACGTTGAGGTTATTTACATTGAATGGACTAAAGAGGCGAATGTGAAGTATGATAAAGTAGTGCACGATTAAGTCACCAGTATAAACAAACAACGAAGTACAAGGCACAAATCTTAATAATAAAAAGTGCCCTGGTTCTGTATCAATAGTTTTGTGATTCACTCACTAAGAACGAGAAAGCACAGACGAATGCAAATAATTTATTAACCAAGAAAGGCCTGGTTGGGAAGTCTGCCGGAGTGCGAAAGATGTGATTATTTGTGGGTGATATTCAGTCTGTAATGACTCAAATTCCCTGCTATGTATCAGTAACCAAGAGACTCATAAAAACACCTTATCAAACAATCGTCTACTTCAAGCCGATCAAAACAATTAGATGTGTTGCATGTCATTCGATTGACATATCCAACCTATTAAGAAAATTTCTGTCCAGGAAGGAAAGCGGCTGTGCCTGTGGCTTCAACAGCTTTCATATTGATAGCTGCAGTTTCAACAGTAAGGAATGCGTGCTACTACAACAAACACTAGGAAAGTTCACCTCGACGGATGAGTTTATTCTAAGCGTGATAACACTGTCTTAACCAGACGAGATTCTCGTCCATTAACAGCTGCATAATATAGGATGTAATGACAGCCACATTCTTAGTGTTTGACACTTTCGTTCAATTGTCCTGAGCGACAGTCAGTTGACAAAAATGCAACACGGTTTGTATAAGTTGCTGTTCAACAGCATCAGCCAAGTGCTAAAGATTGGTTTGCTTGCCGGTGTGCTTTTAGGGACAGTACAAGTGGATGTTTGCACATCGACTTCTATGGATCTTATAGGAAATCCCCAATGGAATTCAGCTTAATTGCATCCATCCAATAAACGTAAGTTTGGATACTCATAAGCAACCATAGTACCTTCGCCTCTGGGCCTTAGTTTTCGTTGGTTCACACGTTACTAAATGACAAATTTGTATTACACTAATTTTATAGCCTAAATAACGATGTACTTATTCATATAAAATAAACACTAATCACAATTGGTCGCAGCCGTCGCATTTCCATAGACTTTCTAGTCAGCCCCCTTCGGAATGAAGCACTAGACTCAAGTTTCCCTTTCATTCAAGTTCGTCAGTAGTGCGTGTCTTTGCTATGGCTAAGACTAGGACTCCGACCACTCTTACATGATGCAACTCTTTCGAACACTGTCACTGACCCCACAATAGACATGATTGAATCATAATATGTAAACGGTCAGCTATATTAGATTGTGAGTAGTGTCCTGACTGCCTCATCGTCCCGATAGGAGATACTGTAACTGTCCTGTTACCTCCAATCGATGATTCCTTGACTAGAACTTCCCTCCAAGCTGAACTAACAAAAATTACCAACTTTTAAGTAATATTCTGATTACTCATGATTGGCGGAGGATTTCGAGTTTTATATAAACTGAACATCATCCGAATGTGACGGCTCATCGTCCAAAATTTGGCAAAACAACCAGAAGGATAGAAGATCCAACTGCGGTTCAAAAAACCTCGTGTGAAGTCCACACATAGTGACACTCAGTGATTGTGCACACATGTTTCAGAGTATTTATTTCAACATGCTGAGGCAAATGGCGGGCAAATTCCCAAAGAATACCGTACCGTGTAGGCAAAATGATAACGAAACCTAATAACTAGATGACGTCCAAGCGAAGGTGCGAAGTCCTAGACAGACTACCTGCTACGATGTATCAAGCGTACGCAAGACAAATTCAGTGGTATACTGAAAGGAATGTCCCATTATCTAAAGAAAAACGGTTCTGAGTAGAGCGTTGAAGAAAGCTTGGCATTGAAATACGGCTGATATGTGTCTAATGCGTTGTTCTGTGATGAAACAGCCGGAAAGTGTATGCGGACCAAGAAACTGTGGTTATGTATCAGTCCTAATGAGTGTGTATTCGAAAGGCATAATTGGTGCTACATAAATTCTGTGACTTCCCTTCTCAAATACATCACAAAACAATGTTGTGTACTTTAAGGTGGTTGTAAAATCGTTCCCGCAAGATTGACCAACTAAGTATCGAGTGTACAACAGGCAGAATGTTGCAACCCAGGGTAGACCTGCTTGAAGCGAATAACAGTAGAATTACACTCAAGGGGTTTATTGAGATGTCCATCGTTTTCTATTCAAACCTTGAATAAATCAGTTTATTGGTTAACAGAATTGTAGTGACAACACCTCATCTTCGTGGATACTACAAATAACGTACCACCTTATATCATAATATTTCGATGCATTCTTATTGGTAAACTGAAATCAGTATCCCCACTGCTGACCCAAAAAACTCACACGAGTACTGGCAATTTCCTCAAACCGATACGTTTTGTACGGCTGTCTGGAGTGGAAGTCGAAAATTTGCATGCCAGCTCGACACAGGCCAACTAGAACCCGAAGATTGTCGGACATTTCAGGGCTACCCATGGTAGACCGCGGCTTGGAGTTGTCGGATGAGGTTCCTTCAGTGACCGCTTTGAATAGAGATACGCCGAATAGCGTGTTCCTCTCCGATAGCTCTGCGTAGATCGTGGTGAATTTCGCAAGAAGTTTTCGCGTGATTATTGACCAATTACATTAATGCACTAAACTTTAAAATATACACTACTGCACCAAAGACTCACTTGAAAAAAGACTGATTATGGCCTCAACGAATTGCACGTCAAGCTGTGAGTCATTTAAAATTAAACTCAAGCATCTAAACTGGGATTTCAGGGGTTGCTTCATCCAAATAGACAAAGACGAGAAACACGACGTTTGAATCGAGTTATCCTAATGTTAAAAAAAATCATTGATAGCCAAAGACGACTCTGATATTCGTAGATTAAAAATGTACATAATTCCAACTTCGAACCTCAAATCAGACACAGTGAGTAGGGTGGCTCAGCGCAGGCCGTATTCGATGACGTAAGCACAGACATGATTTGGTTGTGATAACTAAGAAAATTTGGCAGTGACACAGCTTAGAAGATTCCTGCCTGATGTAATAGTTTATGTTAACGTAGTAAGGAGAAAAAGAAACAGCTGTTTACCTCAGGTTCGTTGCGCAGCAATGAATATCAGTTCTCATTAGTTCCCAAAAGCCCTAGTTATACGTCAGAAATGATTGATTTTCGATGGACCATAGCCTGCAGACTTTGAATTCACTGTGTTCGTGACGTCAACTCTTAGTTTATCTACTAATGGCTGATTTGAATCACATGGGACCCATCGGGAGATGTTCAGCCCAGTAACCTTAACTGATAGACATTCCTGTCCGATTTGTTGTCGATTTTACTAACACTCACGGTTTAGATTGTGACTGTCGGCTACAATCTTGTCAGTTCGGATACTGTTGGAGACATGCCTGTCTGCAAGAGTAGCCAGAACACCCAAAGTTTTCAGAGACCTTCGTCCACTTCAAAGTAATAAAACACCCAGCTTTCGTTTACAGGAAGGGGTAAAACTTCTCCTGATGTGGTTTATCTTAATACGTGTTTTGTCACGAAGTACGCCGCTATTGGTCTGCAGTGTTCCCCTAGCAGTGAGCTCATCCGCACCGAGGTATGAGGATCGTGTGGTTCTGCTTAGCCTCTTTGTCGAACGCGTAGAATTCATGCTAACTAACCGAAATAATTGGAATGGTCAAATTGAAATGCGCTCTGCAATGTCGTCGTGTGAATAACTATTCTAAAGCTGCAGAATGCGTGCTCTTAGCTTCTATATCGCAGACGATCCACCGGTGGATGTGGACCGTTCAACTGATTTGAACGTAGTCAGCTCATCAGCTTTCAAAACTTCTGAAGAAATAACAACAGGATTAACCGAATTTCAAGCTGCTTTCGCCACCTCTCGTCATCTGTGGCATTGAAATGCTTTTTCTCATTCCCGAGAAGAATCCCCAGAAAGACGTCCTAGTGGGTTTCTGCTCTGATCACACTATTAGACGAACAGTTGATTTGAAACACTGTCTAGTGCAACAGCTTGTTGCAGTCGATGGTGTGCCGCGATCCACACCGACATTAGCTCTTCTCTTTTCTGAATTTCACTTTGCCGCGACGGTGATCAGAAAAGTAGTTAAAACTACAGCAACGCTAAGTAAAACCCATGGGTGTTAGCGTGTGTGTACATTGATTGATAACCGAGATCTTTTTGAAGAGGTCTGAATAAATTTGTTCCGTATTGAAAATTGCCAAGGCGTCCACACTACGTAGAATGGTCATTTTGGCGACAATGGCGTTCAACAACATGTGTGGCTACGCAAGTGATCGGTCAGATTGTGGAACTGCAATCGGCAATGTTTAGGCCACGTGACCGTATTCCAGCAGGCAGTGAAAGGTGTGAAACGACTGAGCATTCCCGCGATCACAGGTCAGTAAGATGTTAGCTACGGTATAAATTAGAATACTTAGGTACCTACTCTCAGGTTAGTGACGTCGTGTGGACTGAAGCCAGTAACAGAAACTGTTAACCGACAAACAGCTAGAAGCAACTTGAACATATATGCTCCAGAATGACTTCCAACCTATCAGATTATTCTAGGTTGCTTAGTGATATTCTGGGTTATTATTCTGATACCATTCGTAGCAAACAGTAGAGGAACTTACAGGATGACCATCAGGCGAAATTTGTAACTACACCAGTGAAACTCACTCGATAAGGATAATAGGCTGTACCAGTTCAAACAAGAAATTCGGAACAACTTTGAGGTTGCATTAAAACTTAGCAGCGATAGTGTCAATCTTACTGTACAAAGAGTGAGCGAAACTTCTTCCGGAAATACGACAATGGTTTTTTGTGACCGGCCCGGGATTGACTTCAAATAAACGTCTTTTATAACAAAGAAAACATGAAAACCGTTTAAAGAACTCACGTAAAAATGATGCTTTTGATTGCGAAGTGTTCACCGATTTCTCCCTCTCGATGTAATGATTAAGTTTCCTAATCCACTCAGTTTCATCCACTTGAAGGTTGTCTGGTTTTAGGACCACAGCTTCCGTACTGTAATGACCCAAAAAAAGTAGAATTGGTTATCGTCTGTTTCCAATGCCTAGATGGGTTCTAAATAGTAGTCCATCAGTTGAAGTGTAAGTTGACTGCACTTTATACAGTTAGACAATTTGTACACTTCATCCAGTTTGAATGGAAGCACTAACTTTGGTTTCCGCTTTTGCTGTACATCATCTCTCCTTATACGGAAGTGAACCTCAACCACTGTTCTTGTGAGACAGGTGAGTCCACACCAGAGTAAGCCACGGTTTCTAGATAGCTTAATTGTTTTCAGTGGCACATGAGAATCAAGTCCTGTTGTACCCTTTCGAAAAACTTGTGAGTAGAACTTCATGGTCTAGTTAAACAGCCATTCTTGCTTAGCCTACAGAGTGATGACCGGAATACTAATTAGCCGTTGGTGATTCGGTTTACCATACGGTGGAACACTATTTATACATAGTGGCAAACATTTTCTTCACCTTCAAAAGACGCTTCTGTCAAAGATCATCATTTTCGGTTGTTCATCAATTGGCGCCCAATTTTTTGGTAATCATTTGCAACTGTTTCAATCAACAGTTTCAAATCTGCGTGTCGGACTGATGAAGATAATAAAACTACCCCCAAAATGCAGTTTTCATAGACAATAACAAAGACTCGTAAAGAGTTTCTTTTAATTTATAATCGGCTCTCTGAACACACTTTCAGATCGTGCTTACTACCACCCGGTTCACACAGCCTAACTAGAACATCAGACAATGTTTGCTTCAGTTCATTCCCTCTATCTACCCGCTTTCCGTTTGTATGGCAAATTAAATATACATAAAGTCATTATTCTACAAACTTATGAAGAGAAAACTTAAACGCGTGAAAACCGAAAGCAACTCAATCAATTATCTTGACCTATTCAAAACCAAAAATATATAAGTACTTCAACAGGTTTCACTAATAACTTCTTTTTGCACTTCTTTGGATACGCGCGATATGAAGCCTCTGGTGTCCCAGAGCCAATTTATACTCACTCTTTCTAAAACTTGACTAATCCCTCCGTATTGCTATTGAAAAGTAAACTATAGGTGCATTGTTTCGAAGGTGTGTATTAGGGAGAGATATTTACTCGTGCGTTCCTTCCTCTGTGTTGGTCAAGGAAGAAAGTGTATTGAACGGCTTATGAACACAAATAAAAATTTAATGAACGTGAAGGATAGGAAAGTTGAATGAAGCTTCTGGTGTACAAAGTCTCTACAGATGTGCACATTTAGTTATCTGTACGAGTGAGCCAATAAGATATCGGGGAAACTTGAGATGCATGCCGTCGCTTGTATACGTGTTGATCAAGCAGAATTTTAGAGCTCTTAATCACTTCAGCCATAACTACAGGGTTGAGGAGTAGTTCCAGTGTGAGTAAATCCTAACGGTACAAATGTTCTCTCTACAGGGTAAGTTGCCTTGCCAGTTTCAAAGAATGAACACAACCACCTAGCCATGTTTATTTGAATAAGCTATATAAGCGGACGGAATGATACATGTACAGTCAAAAGCAAATCAACTCTGAGATCTCCTTAATGCAGTACAAACTGACTAAATTCGACAAACCCCTCTAGATGGAGGCTTTCCTCGAACCCTATGACTTGTCTGTAAACACTGTCGATAAGTGTCAAAACTCTTTAAACTAAAAAAGACCGGACTAAATGCTCGTTTTTAGGCGCAGATGATTTTTGGTGCTGAACACAGTGAAAAGACCCCAGGGTAAAAAGCTTCATTAATTCTCCTCAAGAGGTCCAGTGTCAATTAGGCAGTTTTACCCCAATAAACAGCTGTGTTCACTACCATTCGTAGGTCTTACGCGTAGTTTGGTATCCCCAGGTCAATACTCAACAACAATCTGACTGTACATCTGTTTGTGTTGGATGGCAGATTAGTTCCTACTTAACATTAATTATTGCTGCTCAAGTTGCTTTGTGGAGTTTTCATGTCTGGCACTTCATAACTCCACAGATTTCTCGTGTCAGCTGCGTACAGCAGCATCAACGATTTCTGTAATGCTAAATAACCCAAAAACCAATTATGAGCAAAAAAGGCCTTGGATGGATTCCCGGTGAACTTAGTTGCTAGCAGGGAGCCAGCTTAATAGCGGTCCACTCACCTTGAAGTCTTATTTAATTATGATGAGGTGATCATTTAGAAGCCTAAGTAAGTGCACGTCCATGTTTCGAGATAAATTACGTTAACGAACAATACTCCGTCGTTGATCTTCACTCAGAAGTCATGATCTACCACCAAGAAGACCAAACAAGAATTTGCCCCAAGAAAGACATACTATGCATTAGTACTGAGCTCGATCTCTGCTACCGTGTCCTAAGCGGATCGCCCATTTAGCTCTTCAATAAAAACAAAGCTATGAATCAATGGTCTTTTAGGTTCTCTCTGTACGAGCCTTTGGATATAAATGTGGACGTGAATCCTTTCTAGGATTCTGGCAACTGATCGACTGACAAGAAGCGACTGAAAAACACCGCGAGTAGCCATTCAATAAGGCTGTGTATTTTAAATAGTAGTAATTTCTCTAACTTACTACTAAACTGCAACATGGAGACTTAGAAAGGTTCAGTAACCTCTATGCGCTCAAAGTTAGCCTGTCACATACCACCGTGAATTTTCAGTAACTTACTACCCAGGAAGCTGTTAGTCTCTAGATTTGTGCTGGTAAATCCTACAGAAACTAGAAATAGTAAAATACACGTTTTTTCCGACAGCTGCCGTGACTCTATTAAAGAGATGCTTTGGATTTACTTTCAGGTTCTGGGAAATCTCATATAGGCAGAAAAACTGATCCTCTGCTGCACCGTGCGTGGTACGACTGCGTCACACTATGTAACAATCAACTGCACACTCAATCTCTTCTAGTTGGTTACAATTCTACATGGAAGGTTTTGATGTAATTCAACGTTTTAGATGCCTGGGTTTTCTGCTGAGTTTCTGGAGCAACGTACTTGTTGACGGCATCTGATGTGTCTTTAGAAATTACCTAAAGAAACCGATCTAACTTAATTGTGGTGGTACAGCCAGGCTGTAAAACCATGCTACACTCTGTTTTTATTGCTTCCTATTTCCTGATATTATAGGTTTTCAGGTCCCACTGCTCGGACTATGTTGTCTAGTCAAGTAGAAAAGACGAGTGATCCAATAGTCCATGAAAACTGTGGTTAAGTGGAGGTATGATTATCAGCTTGCTGATGACATCAACTTCGCTATGGGAACTGCAGTCAAGATAGAATGGATCTCTGCCCATCCGCTACCTAGTGCAATCTTGTATATGTTGAAGTAGGTCAGCTTTCATTATTGTCTCAATGGTTCTTCAGAGTGTGAAGGCGTTGTATCGTTAATCAAAAGAATCCATGAAATCTTACTTCCGGGAGACTAAAATCTTCCGTTATCAATTTGTGGCTGCAACCTAAAGATGTTATTCTGTGCAGAACATTATGATGATCAGCGTTGGTTTTCACTTAAGGAAGGATCTATAAATAAGACCGAACAAGCCGGTAACGTTTTGGATGACGGTTACCATTTTGTAGACTAATTTTAGGGAAACTGTAACACCAAAGGCTGGCTCGTAAATAAAACGCGGAACCAACTCATTTACCAGTTCTTCTATTGATGCAAAACCCCGTTATACCAAGTGTAATCAGGTTAAATTCAAGAAGCTGTACTCGTTTAAAGCTAATGCATAGGCTGCTGGAATCAGAACAGCATCGATCAGCACCACCCAACCAGAAGGGTAATCAGCTACTACGTGGAGGTTGTTTGCAACAGCAGTGATTAAAGCATAATTGCAATCCAGCGACAGAAGTAATGTAAACATGTGTCAATAAATTGATATGTTCGTAGGATGTTACCCAATGAAGAGGGATCATTGCTTATGTGTTCTTGTTTCTGTAATGGTTGAGATGTGATTTCACTGAGCGGTTAATTAATGTAAAAAAAAAACCAAGCGAGGTGAACAGCAGGAAATTCCGACGAAGCTAATGACGTGCAACCATATCAGCAACGAACGATCGACCACATTTTAAAGAGATTTCTCACATATAAGCATATTTAATAGCCTATCGCGCTTGGCTAGGAGGCTATCCGGGAAGCTTAAAGTGCAGGTTGTCGCGCACGTATGTGCCTATGAGGTAGAGTAAGACTGATTCCGCTGTGTCCATACAGCTGTACCGTGTGCATCAGCATGGACAGACCTTGAGTGTAACACAGTTTTGTTAGCTTACCAACCCATCTAGTTCGTAGTTTAGGTTCGTCGCACGACCCCTTAGACGTTCATTCTATTATGGTAAGAGGTGATCCGTCGGTGAATGACACGTTGGTTGAGGTAAATTGGTTATAACTCACAGCTGGTAGCAGCTTCCTTTGAACTCCGGTCCTGTTTCCACGAAGTAACCCAGTTGGCTTTAGTTTAAGCATCACCGAACAAGCGTACGAAAACGCTGAGCCACTTTCGCTTGTGAATAGTGATCAGTTTGTCCCAGCAGCCTCCAAGTGGTACACAGTTACTTCTGTTAATTGTAGTCTATAACCTCAGTACTAGAACTTCTCGAACAAGTTTAAATCGCTTATTTCATTAAACCTGTTGAGCAGTATCTTGGACTACCTTACGACTCTTTTTGAAAAAGATTTACTGGAAAGTTAATTTGTGTGTGATGTTCACTTTAAATTTAACCAGCTACCTTTTTACAAATGTCGTTTTTTTCGGATGGACAAAGTTTGCTATGTGCCACTTAGCTTTCCAATATTCCGGTTTTGCGACCTAGTAATCAAACGCGCGACATCAGGGATGGGCCATGCGTCTATCTGCATTTCTTCCTTATAGTAGTTCTCCGTAACATCTACTGTAGGTCAGCTTTACCGAGTTAAAATGTTTCAAAACTCGTCCGACTTTTGTAGATTGAGGCTGTGTTGATATGGATATTGCACCAACAAGCAACTTCGTTACCAAAAGTGAGAACTGTTTGAGAGCGCACAATGTAATTATAAAGGCTGCAGTTGACGAGTGAACGTGTGTCATGACGCCCCAATCTTTTATTGGGTTGGTTTTTAAACCTCTGGCCTGAACTGGTGTATGCCTGCAGGCGACCGCACTGTTTTCAATAGCATACACTCAGAGAAGATCTTCCGTGGCCTATCTAAAAGGTGCATGACCCGAGCATGCAGCCGTGTGCAAATGGCACATCAGGCCACATGTGCTTGTTAAGTTATATCCTCTGTTAGCAAAGGTATCCACAGTAGCTGCGGTGCATGTATTACGGCTGAGTTCATCGGTCTGAAAGGAGAACTTACACCAGTGATTGTTAGCTCAGAAAGACTGGTGAGTTATGCTAGAAGTTTCCATCGGTGAAGGTCATGAACTGCTTGCACAACAATGTCTAAGCATTTTGAAGGTGGTAGATTAAGTACAGGAGCACTCAATCATCCACAGTTATTGATTCCTTGGGCATAGGAACACGACTGCAGACGAATACACCTAAGTTGGTCAGACCGTATACAAATGAAGATACCACCTTTGTGTGGATTAACTTGCATGAGGCCGCCAGCAATTCTTCTTGAAGTAAGTTTGAAGTCTTAGTAAGTTTTTATTTACCTACACCATGGTTGGATTCGTAGGTTCACTTTGTTTCGGTCACTGACTGTAAATCCTAAAGGCGGGGCCATAGCCCGTTTCAAGTTATTATCATACAGACCAACGGACACCCACTGGAGACTAAAGACCGAATGTATTCAGCCGCACAACCTCAAACACTTGTAGAGGAAAACTGCAGTAACCTTTGGATATGTTGCAAAACCATTAGCTTTTCACAGTCGGATACTTTGTTAACGGTAATCTGCAACGGTTGTGTGCACTTGTGAGACTAGATGACCAAAATGGTTTGGCACATACGTGATCTGAATGATTTTAAGTCTTAAAATGAAGACGTTACAGGTTTTTACCTTTTAGTAGACCACTGTGTAGCAGATGACGCACTTTGAAGTTCTGGGTGGCTGAGCGATCGCTGTACTGAAATGTTCAATTCATCACATACGTTGTGATCAGTAACTAATCAAGTGCAAAATCCGCCCAGCTGCTAAGCGGAGGGACAGGATGAAGATACGTTTTGACCGTTGATAATCAACTGCTCAGAAGCCATCTACAGTTAAGAATAACAGCACAATGGGTACAGCCTGAGGCAAGTTCACATGAATAGTCACGTTTTGGATGCAGCAGGGCAACATCTGTTGCGATTTTTACCCGATTTCAAATAGGGACTGAGGCTGAACATCAGTCAGTTTGCTTTTTAAAAAACCGGTGCTCATTGTGAGGATTATGCGTAGGGTGACTGATCAGTTCAATGACTGGAAAGCTGATCACTCGTGGGCTCCCTTGGGCCGACGTGAGCGTACAGGTATTGGATAACCTGTTCACAGGGTCATCTTCGCCCCTCGATTGACACCGTTGTTCAGCCAGTCACGGAATGTTAGTCCACTGGATTGCCATGGGCCGATCAATGGTTGACATTCACCGTTTTGCCACTAGAGGAAATCCATCGTCCCCCTTCGTAGATGTGACTGCTGTCGCGTAAAATCTTGCCTGTATACAGAACTGATACCGGCACAACCTTTCGGGTCTTCTTTTCTTGCGTTCCCTCAGTCTGTGGCCTGTCATCTTCGGCTAAACTTCACACTCGTCAGTATCATTAATTTTTGGGCAAGTCAGCAAAATTTCACCTCTGCCAGAAAGAAGGCTTCTATGCGGAACTGAAACACTTTCGATCTTCCAGGTAATGCTCGAGAGCCAGATATATCAATCTATTTTACTGTCATGTCTTCTAGAGCTCGTGAATCAATGAGGTCTTAACCACAAAAAATCATCGACGCGACTCTGCCTCATGTGCTCGAAACTATATTCGATAGATTGGATGGACAGGTGTCTCTTCAGATAGCGATGCGCACACAAAAGGTAATTAATCATTGTTGTACAAACGGATATTTCCGGAACTACCGGCTTCATTTTAATTGTCAACTGTTGAACGTGCTCTTCGGTCATCCGAATGTGATAGAACATAAACGTTTGACGTATTCATCTGAGAAGGTTGGCCTCTCCAACTCACATTCCAATGCACCTTCCAGTCAAGTAACGAAACTCTTTCAACACATTCGTAAGTTAGTAATCGGATGTTGTACAAGGGATTTCAAAAAACCGGGTTAGCAAGCACACTGGAAGATTCTTCTGTCCTTACTAATGAATATGATTTTTGTTTTGGGAATTTGTTCAGGTCACTAAACACGATAATTTAGTCGTTCGCGACGTTATTCCGGAAAGAGAGATTGATAACCCATAGGTAGACGGGAGAATCTGCACCTCAGCCCTTGGATTCCGGTCGAATTTCCGGAAAGTCATGATGACAACAGAGTTGTCGTGTTGTTAGACCACGGTGCTTTCCTTGCGTTGGATACACGTTCAACTGAATCCGTCTACATTCACCGATGTCTTTCAAACCAGATTAACGGACATGGACAGCAAGTCACTTCTGTCAGGTAACCAAGTGACATCGCCGATAAAGGTAACAGGCATCAGATTTCGCTGAAATTCAATCAGTAGCGTGATAATTTTGTCAACTCCGTCTAGTTGTTTTCTAGGAGCATCTGCATTCCACATTTTGACATTATCTTGGTGGTCAGATAGTAATATTTTCAAATGGTTGTGAAACATATTCTTAACCGGTGAACTGATGACATAACAGTAGAACGGCCTACTACGGTTTATCGGAATGTGCAGGTGTTATTTTAGCATTCGAGTTAACTCGTCTGATTTCAACAAAGTTTTAAGTGAAAATCTTGACGGGAGCTGAAGAATAGACTGTAGACACTAGTGCTAAACGGTTCAGCATGAAGAGTAAGTGAATGAGAACACAGATGATAAAACACGGAGGGAAGGTGGTAACAGCAATAATCCTTTGCTAATGCTTTATATGATTTTGTGACATCCATGACATCTTTCTGTAACACTGCATTCAATTACGATGATGATGATGATGATGATGATGATGATGATGATGATGATGATGTTATAAATAGTAAATAATTTGATTTGTCCTATTCTCCCTACTTAGCAAGTGGTCTATTCGGACTGCCCCGTCGATCAGACTAAATTTGCCAGTCGCTCGACGCCCATAAGTCTGTCTGCATATAACTTCTGTTTATTAGATGACTGTCCATTTATGGGGCCATACAGTAAGTCTTCACAATGATGCTCCGTATGCAAGTGAAGTCAATCAGATGATCAAAACCTCTCATTTCAGGTCAAGTGCCTGAAGTATCGGTCTGTATTTAAACTTATGATTGTACGTGTGCTGCACTGCCCATCGTACCGTTAATCTGTCAGTTTACAGAGTTTGTGGCCTGATTTTCAATACATTTGTTGGATGCTTGAAGCATTTATCACGCATCGGCGAACCTGTGTTCGTTTAACTGTTCTTACCCACTTCACAGCGTGTGATAAGGTTATTTGTGACAATCTATTGAAGCAGGTCATCCTAACCGAATTTTCACATTCCAACATAGACCTGACTAGTGTAAGCATCTCCAGGCCCTAATAGCCAGCCTACTTTAATTAGATAATATTTTTTCCGATTTTCATCTTAACCAATTCTAACTTTCCTTGATATTGTTTGTTTTATGTAGTAATATAAAGGTGGCAGTCATTGAATCAGCTATCCCTACTTGTCGAATATGTGGTCATCTTAAAAGATAAAATTTCTCAGGTTACAGGATGAAAAGTGTTGCTTAGAAGTGAACTCAGTAACAGTTGCAGCCAGCCCACTATGAGACAGCAGTCTAACTACAAACACCATACTCAGCATGTAAATCAGCCAGGTATATGTATATCAAGCTCATTAACACCAACATTGAGCAGACTTAAGCTGAAAACAAGAGCGGTTTTTAACGGTTGGCCTACCGAACACTGATCAGTTCAGCCAATATAAATGTCATTGCAAATGAAAGTGAGATGAAGGCTAACGTGTACCACAGAATGATTAGACGAGTCATACGTCCTTCTTATGAACGTTGCTCCCTTAGTTGAAAACTACAAACATTTGTGCGCCAGAGAACATGCAGGTCAAGGCAAGCTGGAGCTTACGATGCACATAATTAACCAGGTAATGCACACAAACGGACAGCCTTAGAAAGCCATATTTTCGGACACTGCGTAAATCGTAGGTTTTCCCGGTTTGTGGTTGTTATGAAGGTTCACAAACTTTTAAGGATATCCGTTTACATGAAGCGACCATGTTTACCACTGTGCCATTGGCTTCACACTAGGTAGAACCGAATGATCGTAAACAAGCGCTCAGCCACATTTGTCCGATCGCCATGACTTGAGACACATTGATTGTCCGTTAGATCCCACAAATGACCCCATGAGTATGACTTCCCACCAAGCTGAAATCACAGAAATCATTAAACTTGTTGAGAGATATATTTTGCTTACTTGTAGGTAGTAAGAGATTTGGTAAGTAAGAGATTTGGTTGAATACTATTCACAGCTGCCTCATGAAAGCGTAGTCGGAGTTCCAGTCTCTGAAGTGGCAAACATACGCAATACTGATGGACTCCAACGGGGAGAAAACTCACGTATAATGCTCCCTTTCGAGAAGGGCTAACTGGAAACTCCATGAGAATGCGATGGCTCCAAACAACTATGTGATGTCCAACTTACATCAACTAAGTCCCTTACTACTTACCAGTAGTATCCGTTTATCAACAACATTCTAGACGGTGTCTCTTTCTGTTGTGTAAGACCATCCTTTGTACAGATACATTCACGTCTGTTGGACAATTTTAAGTAAGGTCATCTCTATAGACAATAAGCGAAATCGGGGTTATTTACAACTCTAAATAGCCTAGCGATAAAACGGCCTCCTCAAGGTAACGCCTTGAGGTTTTGTCAATAAACCACCATTGAACTCAGTTTCGCGGATGACTTTTAAACTGGAAAGTGAAACAGGTCATAAGAAGTTAAGGAACCGCATAGGATGCACATAGCCAAACTAACAGATTCCGTTTATTTGAAGTGTTAAGACAACATTGTCGAAAGTGTTTCCGAAAACATTCTAAGAAAAACATGGATTGTCTTTCAATTAAGAGAGCTCTCATTGCTGCATAATGAGGTGGGTCATTCCGATGCATAAAAGGAATAGATCTGTGATGCACTCAGAGGAAATGGACATGGAACTGTGCTAGGGGGGTCAAAGTTCACAAAAAAAATTGGAGTCTGACGTTGAGGAACGTAAATAGGCAAAAAAACTCATCGTCCTTGTGCCCTTCCACGTGTCGACTAGGGAATTTGAATGCCAAATGAGATCCTTAACAGAACAAAGTCAGCTTCTCCTGAACAGATGTGAAACTCTTATTAAAACTACCGGCCATATCTGTCGCAGCCTGAAGTATCCACTGACAGCATGTCACGCAAAGTGAATATCAGTTCTTCACTGTGTATAGTGATTTTCTATGACCCATCATGTCACGAAAACATTTGAAGTTTTCTGCGGTGCTCTCTCCCGCCAAGCCGTTGTTGCTTAACGTAGTTTTAAGTCTGAACTTTGTTTGACCAGCAGCAATTGTTTGCTGTTTCCGCATAAATACTTTATTTCTAATAGTCGTCCGGTTTGAAAAAAATGTCGTCTCTTATACCTCTGTTTTACTACCTGGAAACGGTCTGACACTGGCAAGTTAGCAGTGGTGAAGATTTATGTGATAAGCCCAGCAGTTTTACCTTGAATCTACCGATGCTGCTTTCCGTGCAAAAGGGATCTGTGATTTGATCAAATAAGTTCTCACACTGAATCTGAAAAGTAAAGGTTATCAATGAGTTCTCGTCAACTTAAAGTGCAATCCTAACAATAGTAGTTCCATCTGGATATTAATCAGTAAAATTTATGCAAGTCTGTTAACACAGTTTTAGATTTCCCTATGAACTGATGATCGCTGCAGCAAGCTTACGAGGTTTGATATTGCGGTCTTTGTCTTTACCGTTTGGCTCCCGTTCGAAGTCATCAAACTTAACGAAACCAATTGCTGGAAATTCCGGAGTCTTCACAAACTTATCACCCTTTGCAACCAAAGCGACCGTATATATATATATATATATATATATATATATATATAAGTTCAGCGATTGTTTAAGTACTAAAAGGTGATTTCTTCCCTCTGAATAAAGAANTATATATATATATATATATATATATATATATATATATATAAGTTCAGCGATTGTTTAAGTACTAAAAGGTGATTTCTTCCCTCTGAATAAAGAAATAAAATACGTCGGGCAATGCTCAGATTGGAAATCTTTGTTGCAAAACTCAATGCAAGTTCATTTAATTCCTGCTTTGCATCTCAAAGAAAGAAAGTCGATTACACGCCAGCGGAATCACCACAGGGTGTCTTTGTTTGAGAAATCCGAAACAACAGATTCTAAATATCAAATTCACTGGAGCATCAAGAAGATATGTGCTACAGAATGTCAACAGTTTAGCTACGTCTCGACAGTTGCCCACTGACAAACCAGTCTGAAGTGGCACACATATCGCCTCAGCATACAGGCGGAATTTAAGGGTAAATGAGAACGCAATCGGCGTAACCTGAGGTATTTGTTTTACATGATATCGAAAGTTCAACTGCGGTTTCAGTGAAATTTACACTAGCAGAAAAGAAAGGTGGTTGTGTAAACGGATGGCTGTATGTCTCCCCAGATAAACTACTCAATCTTTGACACAAGTTAGAAACCGAATAGTAACCTGAAGTCATCCACTTAGAAATACATCATGAAAACCCGTTATGAGACCGATCCAACTTACTTCTTTACCGTGTTGGTACGTACTAGCATTCCAAAACTGCTGGCGACTAGATGAGTCTTGTCATTCAAAGGCTGTCACTGACGTGTACATAAAAGTCATTAATTTATCCCATCATTTCCCACAGGTCACAGCCTTTTACCCTACTCCTAGTCTTTCCGTCCTCCGGTTGCTCTGATGTGTACTGTTGTAGAGTTAATTTTTATTAGGCGGCTTTCGAGAGAAAAATCCAACACCATCTTGTTGTCCTAACAGAGATATTTAGCTGGAACAACGGGATGGCTCTATAAACGAGCATACGACACACTTATGAACGATGATTAACACAATCTGAGACGTACCTATTAATTGGTGCAGTCCCTCCGCGACCGAAATACATAAGCGCAGAAATGTGAGCGTACTGATCCTGTAAAGGATAAAGTATAGGTCTGCTTGAAGCAATACATGAAGCCACCAAATACATACGGAGGGTTTAAGGGAAAGTATAAGACTCACCAGGAGCTGTTTTTCGTCGCCCATAATCCACTGACCTGATAGGTACTCCTCAGATATCTGTTGGTGATTGTTGGTAAATTGAATGAAGTATTATTGTCTGGATTTCATTATGCTTTCACTTTTCCATCACACACAAATTTTACATAGGTAAACCAGGGTGACTACGCAGGATAATAAAGCAAATTAACGATCGCAACATCGTTCGAAAATCCAAGTAGTAATGTTTCTGTTTTTATGCATCTGATAACACATTACCAAGCAGCTTGTCCCTCGACACGGAGTGAGCGCAAAGTTGGTTGTGACGTGAACTGCTGTCTTTAGTGTCATTTTCATTGCTCACGTAGAACATGGTATATGAGACGTATGACACAGTAACTATCTAAAAGCAGTAGAGAGCACTATCCGATATGACTAGTTTGATACTTGACAAGGACCTGCTAGTATTCGATCACTACATTTTCAATGGAGTCAGGCCTGCTTGGTTTGGCATTCTTCGTACATGGTCTAGCTATCCAAATCTATATAAAAGTAAGGACCAAACAGAATAACTCCAGTTACAATCACTACTTAACACCGGATTCCTAACCCCTTCGGTGCATACTCGTTGGTTTCATTCAAAACGAACAATCAAACGCAGACATCGACGGCCAAAAGCCTGAGGAAGGTTCATGTCTTCTACACTGAGCGGCCATGCTATAAAACAATACAGCCTTTAGTCCCCTTCATATATGCGATGCTTAAACCCCAGAGAGATGTCTCCGTCACCATATTTGCTCCATTTTAGCGAATTCCGCCCTAGCCTTGGAGATAAGCGCTCCTATTTCATTTTTCACACCTCCGCCTCCACCACTGATGCAGTTTTCCATGGGTAAGAACTAGTCAACAATCTCCATGATTTCTTTATCTAACAATAAACTTACAGAAGTAAGATGTAAGAAAAACTAGCAAGCACGCCGTGATTTTAGTGCCATTTTGGTTTCGTTTGTGTAAGTTGTGTGAATAACTTGCTGGATCCCTGGTCTATGCTTGTCCATGTTGTCAACTTTTACAGGACTATAGCTGCAGGTCTTATTTCCGAAGAGCGCTGGCCCCCGGTGTCTTCAGTTTGCAAAAATTTGGTCCACAAGTGTTGTTAGTAATCAGGTAAAGTTGGCCAGCCTGTAGGTTACGCTTAACAAAGGCAGCCTTACAGATGTAATTTGTGTTTCGGAGCTGCAGAACGCATTCTGAAACATTTGGCAATGTGCGAAATACTCCCACAGAACTCATCATGAACACGATAGGCCAAAAAATTTGCATCTCATTAGTGAGTTGCACTTTCACCAACTGTATTGACAAATTCACTCTCCAACGAGGTTCTTTGAATACGTTTGCAGCATAGCACAGCACATAATACCTTCACCTTCGACAAACACTTCTATCCTGCTTTTAGTGTTGGGCTGTTTTTCGAGGTGACCATTTGGTTCCCAACGCTTTATTTCCATAATTCTGTTAACTGTCACTTTGTGTCATGGTTGCAATGATGTCTGGTTTAAGAGCTAATCCCAGTAGTTTAAGGAAATAAATGCAGTCCGAACTTTTTTGATTAAGGGAAACGTTCAAACAAACAAACTTTTTAGCCGTTAACAATATTTGCTAAGTTCTCTACCCATTCCTCTGGTCTATTTACAGGCGTTACTGCTAACATATAGATGTCAGCTTCTGCCCCAACCTTCGGTGTGTAAATAGGTTTCTTCTGATGACTTTGAAGATAACCACTTTTTGTACGGCTTTCATTAATTGTACTCAAGTTCTACGGAAGCACATCACCCTCTATTGCTTGACGATGGGTTGAAATTTGTTGAGACGACTGTGAAAGTTGATGATCAGTGTTATGCAATTTTGGTTTATTCTGTCGGTCTGACCTTCAGGTTTGTGGTCCGTTGATTGGAGTGATAACAGACATTCGGAAGGGAAACCTGTCTTTTGAGACGTTCATGCGGGAATTGAAACTGATTCTAAGTGGAAGTTTTCCGGCTAACAAGATGTGTCCCATCGTCAAATAAATCCAAGGGTTTCTTGTTCGGACATGACGCATTAAATAATGCGTGGAACGTGAATGTTCCTATTGCCAGGTTGGTTTGAATGCAAACCAACTAGCCATTTTATAGGAAAACTTAACACCATTGGTAATCGTATCCCGATCTAAAAATAGGTTGAACTGCTGCCAACTTCTGGATTGATCTCAGGAACCAGGAATATACGAAAGGTATTAACATGCTATGCACTCACCTACTTTCGCAATTTCTTTCAATATTGTAAGCACTGCGCACATATTTCCAACATTTTGTCGTGGTAAGCATTTTCGCTTTCCAAACTTGTTAGATATTAGCGACCTGTTAACTTTCAAATTGTGCGTGCAGACTCAGCACAGTTCCAGCCCCACTGCAACCCGATGGGTTGCTTCAACCACCATTCTGTATGGAAGGCCGATTATTGAACTCAGTCCAATACAGCTTCACCAAAAATCAGTAGTTTCGGATCTCACTTGTGTAGTATTAGTTTGAATGGGCTAAGTGTGTCAATTTGGTTACCAGTCATTATGGGTCTAGCATGCAATGATGTGATGAGATTTCTACCAACGGATTCACCGTTTTAGAAATGTTGTCCAGAATGACGTCCGCGTCCGTTTCACTATCACCTGGACCAGGCGATTATTAACCCGTGCATAAAATAGCTGTCATCAAGCGTAAGTGGCATTCACCTGGTAACAATCACAATTCCGAAATGTTTATATGTTACTCTTAGCTTCTACAAGATGTTTAAAATTTATTTCTGTCACGTGTATGTGATTGCATCGAGCTCTAATTGCATGAGTTCTAATGAGGGCGAAGCTCGAGTCTAGTGCTTCTTTTCGAAAGAGGCTGGCTGCAAAGTCTATCTGAATGCGAACGCTACGATCAAATGTGAGTGATGGTCAACTTGAAAATAAACCAAATTCCCGACTACTCATCAGTAATTCTTGTAAACTGCTATTTTACATGAACCCATTGACACACAGAATATCCATCATATATATGTATATATATATACGAAACATTTCCCAAACAATGCTTAAAGTGTCATAGCAGAGTCCAGTAATCCGAATCAAATCGACACCCGAAATGAAGCACACCGATAAACCCCACTGTGCTGCGACATATATATATATATATATACATTTATGTATATAACATACCCTTTCTTCTACCCTGGCGTGGTGGTCGGGCTTGTGTGCTGTTTAGATCCGGCGGGCTGTGCTGACTGGGACTTCCGCCCTTGCAGGTTCAACCTTGTCAGGTTGACCAAAGGTGAGCAGCCAGACAGAAGCAGATGTGTTCGTGATGACTGTGTTGTGGCTTCTTTGGGCAAGGTGCTTGTTTTTGCTTGGACTGACTGTATGTCTGTCTGCTAGGATCGTGTGTACAGCGTCACTGTTCCTGTGAGTGAGCGCTGGGTTTGTTTTGATATGGCTGTCGATCCTCTCCTAGGTGGTTGATGCTGTTGTGTCTGCGTGTGTGTGTGAGTCACCTGCTGCCTTGCGGTTTAGGCTTTTTAGCCAAAGGTTTTGGTTGACAACCCTGGTCGTTCTCATGCTCAGGTCTGGGCGTCCTGGCAGTATCCAAAGCCCATACAAACCATGATAATAGAAAGTAAACAAAAATTCCATACTGCATCGGCCGTCGCGCAGGATAAACCGGGTCGCCCTATATGTTGAACATGGCAGGGTGGGTAGGTGAAAATATGCTACTGCTAGACACACACCCTCATACTTCCCCTCGAACACGAACCCCCGAGCAGATAATGCTTAATCAGGTGTCACTGCCCGGAAGACCAACCTGAGACAGGCTCGGGGACGCAAGACGCTTACCATTGGGACATGGAACGTGCGCACGCTAATAGATCGATGCAGCGCCACATGACGGCTGGAACGACGCACCGCCCTGATCGCGGTGGAACTGGGTCGATATGAAATCGACCTAGCAGCCTTGAGTGAGACAAGGCTTGCAGACCAAGGTAAATTCCGAGAAGCAGGTGCTGGGTACATCTTCTACTGAAGAGGTTACCCGGCAGGCAGTGTTCGGGAGCATGGTGTCTGCTTTGCAGTCGCTGTTCGCGTCAATGCTTTGATGATTGGCGAACCGCAAGGCATCATCTCTCGAATGCTGTCCATGCGTCTGCGACTCGGTCGAGGTAAGTGTGTTACATTTATTAGTGTCTATGGTCCAACTGTGTGTCACACTGATGATACAAAGGACTAGTTATATGATCAGCAGTCCGCCACAATCCGGTCGGCGCCGGTGAGTGACCGACTGTTTGTTCTGAGTGACTTGAACGTTCGAGTCGGGCGCGACTCGTTAGCTTGGCCAGGAGTCCTCGGACCCCAAAGGCATCGGTTCAGTCAACGAGAACGGTGATCGTCTGCTCTACTTGTGTGCTACTCACGAGCTGGCTATCAAGAAAACCCCATTCCAGCTGGATGCGAGCGACATCACGACGTGGACTCGTCCAAGAAGCGGTCACCACCGTCTGCTTGTGCGGCAGCACGACATTCGTGGAGTGCGCATCACGCGGGTTATGCACGGCGCTGAATGTAGCACAGATCATAGGCTGATCAGGACCAAATTGTTTATTCATGTACGTAAGTCTGTTTACTGTAGACCTTCCGGACAACGGCAAAAGTTGGATTTAAAACGGTTGGAGAACTCCGAGACGAAGACTACATTTCAAAGCGCAGTAGTCGTTCGTTTGAACAACGCTCCTATATCCACTAGCCCCGAGGATATGTGACAATAACTCAAGAAACAGATTACGGCAGCAGCCCCCGGGACAATCGGTGTGGAGCGCAAGACACATCCGGGCTGGTTTGATGAAAATAACGTGGTTATCTCTAGCATGGTACAAGAGAAGAATACCGCGGTCGTCACACCAACAATGGATCCAGCCTGTGGAGCGAAGAAGGTTATGTTCCGGAGTATCCACCGTCAACCTACCGAGCGTGTTCGCGGAATTAGGGACAACTGGTGAAGGAAACAGGGCGAGCGGATGCAGGGCTTCGCAGATCGTCGACAACACGAAGAGTTCTACGAATCGCTTAGGACGATCTTCGGTCCATCTATCTAGTCTATTAAAGCACTGGTAGACGTGGACACCGGCTGCTACTGCACCCAGCCGAAGGACATCATGAAAGTATGGCGCAAGCACTTCGGTAGTCTACTAAGCCACCCTACTACCATAGATTAGGTGAATGTGAACGGCCTGCCGCAACAGGAAATCAAATCGTCACTTGCTCTCGCCCCAGATTTGCTGGAGTTGCGGAGGGCGACTGGTCACCTGCGCGACAGAAAGGCTGCGGGCAAAGGTGGGCTGCCAGGTGAGATCATGAAGAATAGCGGGCCGGCGTTGGAACGCGCTCCGCTCCAGCTGGTTCACTCTATCTGGGAGCACGAGGCGATGCCGCAAGATTTCAAGGATGCCCTTGTTGTATTCCTGTTCAAAGGCAAGGGTAACAAGCAGTGGATCGACAGCTATCGGGGCATCAGTCTTCTGGGCGGCGTAGGCAAGTTGCTTGCCAAAATTCTCTTGAACAGATTGAATGCGAACGTTTTGGAGGTCAGTATTCCCGAGGAGCAGTGTGGATTCCGGGCGAGTCGGAGTACGATCGACCTGGTGTTTGCTGCTTGACAGCTTCAGGAAAAAGGCGAGGAACAAAACCAGCCCCTGTAAGCCCTGTTAGATTCCATGAGCCGCGAGGCACTGTGGATGGTGCTTAGTAAGTGTGGATGTCCAGGTAAATTTGTCGGTATGGTTAGATTGTTGCATGTGGGCATGAAGGCGAAGGTGCAACTGTGTGGATCGACCTCTGATGATTTTGACATCGTCGCTGGCGTGAAGCAGGGTTATGTTCTAGCCCCAGCGCTATTTAGCCTATACTTGACTGCTATGGTAACAGTTGCTTTTCAGGACTCTAGAGAGGATGGTGTTGAGGTAGAGTGCCGGACTGGCTGGCGCCTGTTGAATATGTGAAGTTTCGGCGCCCCAAGTCGATTACATACCTAAACGATGTGCATGCTTCTGTTTGCAAATGACAGCAAATTGTTAGCAAACAGTGAAGAAGAACCGCAAAGTCTGGCTACAGTCTTCGCGTCGACAGTATCGATGTTTGGATTTGACATCAACACAGGTAAGATGTTCTCCTTCTTTCAGTCTTCTTCTGGTGGAGGTGCTGCTTGTGTACCTCCAACCCAAATCCGCACTGATTATCGATAGCTGCGAGGATTTTTGCTACTCGGGTAGCAACTTGTCGACATATTTGTCCGTGGACCGCGAGCTGAGAGCGCGTGTGGCGAAGGCTATTGCTGCCTTCGGACATCTTGAAGGGTGTGTCTGGAAGAACCATAACCTGAAGGTGGCCACCAAACTGTGGTGCTGTCTATACTGCTGTATGGCAGTGAGACGTGGACACTGTACCAGCGAAACATGAGCTATCTGAACCGCTTCCATGTGCAGTGTCTGAGGCGTATCGTGAGTATTCGGTGGTCGGACATGGTTCCAAACACTGAGGTACTGCGGCGAGCGAACATGGACGACATGGATGCTCTCCCTATTTTGAATCAGCTCCAATGGTTCGGTCACGTTCCTGGGATGGGCGATGCTGTATGGACAAGTGGGAACAGGAAAGCGGAATCTTGGTGGTCCAAATCGGAGATTGCAGGTAAGTCTTTCACGTTGTAACATTGATTTTAGATGTTGGGAGGACTTAACGTTGAACCAGACGGCCTGGAGGAATACGGTCCGGACGGGCGTCCAAAAGCTCAACGAACAGTTTTTACGTGACCGAGAATGGAAGCACGCGGTACGCAAGGGAACCATCAGTGCCATAGGTCGTGGTGACGTGACTATATGGCTTTGCGATGTGTGCGGCCGCGAATGCGCTGGTCGGTTGGGGTTAGTAGGTCACCAACCTACTCATAGTACACCGTCGGTGAAAAGACAACCAGTACGTTAGGCTCAGGTCAGGTATGTCATATAAGCATATCCATTCCAATCCTGCTAACGACTGCATCGGCCAACAGCCTGATCGTTGACACCTAATCCGCTCCTCTTTTCACAAACTCGGGTGTATACAATCTCCTACCCATTCATTTCCTCGGCTGTTTCGGTGATTTGTGATGATTGGTCTGCCTGGCTTTCCGTAACTCATTGTGAATTTTGGTTCTCATCCTTATCTTCTCTGGGATGCACTAACCTGCACCCCTATAATCCAATGCTTCTTGTAATACACTTCACAAATCTTTCCTCTTGGTTTACCTCTCGTCATTGCAGTCTCTGTCTGTTTAGTTTCCGAGAGATGAGAGTTTCCTTTCCCTGCTAGCCAACCGAGTGGCTAACCAGCATTGGCCGGCTGGACACAAAGACCCCAGTCGCACACCCCCCGGTCTTATTCCTTCGGGTTTATACTGTATATGTGGTGCGTGGGTGGAACCGCAAATGGTGCGGCGCAAGTCAGTTGCGGTGATGGTTAAGCGCAGACGTCCTTTGGCTTCGTGCACTGCGACAGGCTAATCCGAATCGGTTGCCGCCAGCCGCACCGTATAGAACATACACAGTGATAACTGTGCCTTCCATTCAGATTGAGGACAAAGTATCTTACTGCCCGGTTTTCTGCACACGTACCAGTCACCACCAATTTTGTTTGAATCAACTGTATTGTTGTCGCTGTTGTCATCCCATGGTCACAACTTGGTGTATGTTGAACGGAAGGGTCTTCCACAAGTTCAATGTATCGATAATTTATTTTCTTGTTGATTGTTCGTCAAGACTCTTTGCATTCATAACTAATCTCAGAGGTCTCTGCATACCTTTACCGGCCATTTCTTCTCAATCAGCAAGGACACTGACACATCCGAAACACGTCCAATCAATAGATATTTTGGTTTCTGCAATTTTGCTGCCTGCATACGTTAATTTCAGTACAGTGTGGAAGAAATAAATACACAATTCCCATTCCTGTCTGAAACCACTCTTTCGATTAAGCATCGGATTCGTTCCAGTAGAATACAAACCAGTTGTTGTGGGTTGATTTCGTTTATTTAACATCAACCAAGTCGAAGCCTATTTACTGATGTGTCGCATTCTCTCGTGAGTTTTCTGGCTAATGGGCGCCATGTGAAAAGTTTACCTGCGGTGCCGGCGTTGTATTAACGCTAAAGCGGCGGCCATCTGGTTGTGATCTGTAGGTGTGGTCTCGCACAATCACCCGGTCCATCAAGTGGCAAGCCATACAGTTCAACTGATGCCCACTGTCCCAACTGCACATGAGCGCTTACACAATCACCTGCCCGAAAGCCATCTCCACATCGGAACGCACACGCGCGCGTGGTCACCATCTGCACACTCAGCCAATCGGAATGCTCCAATTGGATGTGATTCGGTGCGATCCGAGCGCGGACATTCGCGGTTGAACCCGCACCTGAAAAGCGAGCAGCACAACTGTGCAGGAAAGGACATGCACCGCAACAATGCTACCGCGTTAGTCGTGTGCACCAGTCCAGACAACGGAAGTCCGAAACAATCAATTAATCTCTTCACTGGTTATTTCTGAGATATCGTTATTTTTTAGTGGGTACCCAACCTATCACGGTCAAAAGTTCCACTGCAAGTCTCTTGGAAGAAGTTGGATGTGGTAGTACCTGAAGCAGTTATTGTGTAGCATAATCCGCAGTCATCCACAACTAGGCACCACATTAACATGGTTTGTTAAGAGTACAAGCTCTGATAGTTCAGCCGTTTGCATAGACAACGTTTCACCCATGTCAGCAGGAAAATTCCCCTCAAACCAGAAGCAACGATCCGACGCACAGCTGTTTCCGAAAATTCTTTCTCGATTTAATGCGGTTATGTACGTTTCACCGAGACCGTAAAAACCAAGACGTAACTGTTAAGCAGTGACAATAAGGGCAACTACTGGACCCCACACAATGTTTGGTTGGGTCCGGACCAGACATTGACTGGATGTTACGTCACACGGTCAGGAGGAAATGTTTGTGTTTGGTTAGAATGGATGTGGTTGATCTATGGCCATGGGAGTTGCAAGGACTGAACAAATTTCTTTTGAAAGCACACGTTTAGGTTGTGTAATCTGATCGCAACCGATTTGGTGGTCACCAGAATGCGCTGACGGACTGTTTTTGGTTGAGTGTTGGCAACTCTACAGACAACTCGGGGTGCTTTGATGACGTCGATGTGATGGTTGACGTCGACAAGGTGTGAAACAATGGCGCTCATAATCGAATCACAACAACCGATTCCGGTCCAGGTCGGAAGACGTTCCTTGATCGTTTTTGACAAGNATCCGCAGTCATCCACAACTAGGCACCACATTAACATGGTTTGTTAAGAGTACAAGCTCTGATAGTTCAGCCGTTTGCATAGACAACGTTTCACCCATGTCAGCAGGAAAATTCCCCTCAAACCAGAAGCAACGATCCGACGCACAGCTGTTTCCGAAAATTCTTTCTCGATTTAATGCGGTTATGTACGTTTCACCGAGACCGTAAAAACCAAGACGTAACTGTTAAGCAGTGACAATAAGGGCAACTACTGGACCCCACACAATGTTTGGTTGGGTCCGGACCAGACATTGACTGGATGTTACGTCACACGGTCAGGAGGAAATGTTTGTGTTTGGTTAGAATGGATGTGGTTGATCTATGGCCATGGGAGTTGCAAGGACTGAACAAATTTCTTTTGAAAGCACACGTTTAGGTTGTGTAATCTGATCGCAACCGATTTGGTGGTCACCAGAATGCGCTGACGGACTGTTTTTGGTTGAGTGTTGGCAACTCTACAGACAACTCGGGGTGCTTTGATGACGTCGATGTGATGGTTGACGTCGACAAGGTGTGAAACAATGGCGCTCATAATCGAATCACAACAACCGATTCCGGTCCAGGTCGGAAGACGTTCCTTGATCGTTTTTGACAAGCGCCTAGCAGTATGGCCAACATATCATGCAGTACAAAGGCAGCACGAGAATGAATACACGAACATTGATTGATCGTGGACTGGCAGCTTGTCTTTCAGGCTCACTCTTAACATCAGCGTTGTTGTGGACCAGCCGCTGGAAAGGTATATCTAAGTGACCAATACAAGCATCGGTTGAACTGACCTGTTGTAATATTCTCTTTAATCGGGAGTTTCATAAGCATCTTTATCTTTTCAACTGTGAGCAACACCTCATGCAGGGCTTTTGCCTTCAAATTTGAAGTGATGAATTGCTTCTCACAACTGTTTTCCCCCAATAGGTTCTGTGCCGTTTTTTAGTTCCTGCTTCACAACGTCATCCGAACAAATCTTTCCTGCTCAAGTTGCTAGACGCTGGACTAGATTTCGTTTCTGTTTAATGGACACGAAATTGTTAAAACTGGTACCTGGACCATGTAGGTTTATGATACACTGACCTACACAATGCACCGTCTCGACTTCTGATCATTTTGGCATCTAAGAGGTACAGCTCATTTTTGAATTCCTCTTCTTAGCTGAAGCGCGTGTTGCATTAAAAACCTGAAGGGTGGTTGTTAGCTCATTTGGTGGCTACATAGCAACAAACACTTCGTCAATATGATCGATTGAAACTGGAACTATAGTTTGCTCATAAATACGTCTACCAGCAGTGAACCTGAAGAGGCTCTCATTGCTACCGCATCCGACTGTCAATACAGCTCGTCGTTGAACACATGCGGAATATTGAGGATGCACCGCAAAAGTAATCCTTTCCCGCTTGATCCTTGTAATACGAAAACACGCTTTCCGGTTGTTTTGTCTTATCACAGACAAAGTTTACTGTCTCCACCCACGGAAAATTCGTTAATAGCGAAGTTATACAAAGGAACCCCGTGTGCCGGTGTCTAACACTGATGTTCCTGACGGCGTGCACAAACTCGAAGGTGTCACGGAGGCTGTGTGGATGTAATTTTTCCCTCGTATAGGCTCCAGTATTTCCACTAACCACTTGGTGGTTGCGTGTTGTGATGAATTGCATATGTCAAGTATCGGTCTAAATGGCCAACCACATTTGAATCATGGGAAGTCTGTATAAATGTGGGATGGTAGATCTGGTTGGTTTCCTCTGGTCAAACTGAGTTTGTGTGATGCGGTCCTACTGCACTAGTCGTTTTAAGGAATTGGTAATTTGATTTGCAACAAGCTTCGTTTTGTCTTTGTCATATTCTGTCTTCTTGAATTTGCTAGCATCTTAAAGTATCGACAACATTTGGTTGGAATAATGAAAACTTTCAGGATCACAATTTCGGAGTCTCTGACCGATCGTGTGAACCGCATTTCATCACGCGTATGCAAAATTATCACGCACCCAGATGAATTCGGGTTATCAGACTCTTATGAGGTACATCAGATTGACGATATTTGTAACAACTACTGAACAGCTCGGATTTAAATCCCCCACAAGTGACATCACATGCGTGGCCCTTGTCAAAAACGATCAAGGAACGTCTTCCGACCTGGACCGGAATCGGTTGTTGTGATTCGATTATGAGCGCCATTGTTTCACACCTTGTCGACGTCAACCATCACATCGACGTCATCAAAGCACCCCGAGTTGTCTGTAGAGTTGCCAACACTCAACCAAAAACAGTCCGTCAGCGCATTCTGGTGACCACCAAATCGGTTGCGATCAGATTACACAACCTAAACGTGTGCTTTCAAAAGAAATTTGTTCAGTCCTTGCAACTCCCATGGCCATAGATCAACCACATCCATTCTAACCAAACACAAACATTTCCTCCTGACCGTGTGACGTAACATCCAGTCAATGTCTGGTCCGGACCCAACCAAACATTGTGTGGGGTCCAGTAGTTGCCCTTATTGTCACTGCTTAACAGTTACGTCTTGGTTTTTACGGTCTCGGTGAAACGTACATAACCGCATTAAATCGAGAAAGAATTTTCGGAAACAGCTGTGCGTCGGATCGTTGCTTCTGGTTTGAGGGGAATTTTCCTGCTGACATGGGTGAAACGTTGTCTATGCAAACGGCTGAACTATCAGAGCTTGTACTCTTAACAAACCATGTTAATGTGGTGCCTAGTTGTGGATGACTGCGGATTATGCTACACAATAACTGCTTCAGGTACTACCACATCCAACTTCTTCCAAGAGACTTGCAGTGGAACTTTTGACCGTGATAGGTTGGGTACCCACTAAAAAATAACGATATCTCAGAAATAACCAGTGAAGAGATTAATTGATTGTTTCGGACTTCCGTTGTCTGGACTGGTGCACACGACTAACGCGGTAGCATTGTTGCGGTGCATGTCCTTTCCTGCACAGTTGTGCTGCTCGCTTTTCAGGTGCGGGTTCAACCGCGAATGTCCGCGCTCGGATCGCACCGAATCACATCCAATTGGAGCATTCCGATTGGCTGAGTGTGCAGATGGTGACCACGCGCGCGTGTGCGTTCCGATGTGGAGATGGCTTTCGGGCAGGTGATTGTGTAAGCGCTCATGTGCAGTTGGGACAGTGGGCATCAGTTGAACTGTATGGCTTGCCACTTGATGGACCGGGTGATTGTGCGAGACCACACCTACAGATCACAACCAGATGGCCGCCGCTTTAGCGTTAATACAACGCCGGCACCGCAGGTAAACTTTTCACATGGCGCCCATTAGCCAGAAAACTCACGAGAGAATGCGACACATCAGTAAATAGGCTTCGACTTGGTTGATGTTAAATAAACGAAATCAACCCACAACAACTGGTTTGTATTCTACTGGAACGAATCCGATGCTTAATCGAAAGAGTGGTTTCAGACAGGAATGGGAATTGTGTATTTATTTCTTCCACACTGTACTGAAATTAACGTATGCAGGCAGCAAAATTGCAGAAACCAAAATATCTATTGATTGGACGTGTTTCGGATGTGTCAGTGTCCTTGCTGATTGAGAAGAAATGGCCGGTAAAGGTATGCAGAGACCTCTGAGATTAGTTATGAATGCAAAGAGTCTTGACGAACAATCAACAAGAAAATAAATTATCGATACATTGAACTTGTGGAAGACCCTTCCGTTCAACATACACCAAGTTGTGACCATGGGATGACAACAGCGACAACAATACAGTTGATTCAAACAAAATTGGTGGTGACTGGTACGTGTGCAGAAAACCGGGCAGTAAGATACTTTGTCCTCAATCTGAATGGAAGGCACAGTTATCACTGTGTATGTTCTATACGGTGCGGCTGGCGGCAACCGATTCGGATTAGCCTGTCGCAGTGCACGAAGCCAAAGGACGTCTGCGCTTAACCATCACCGCAACTGACTTGCGCCGCACCATTTGCGGTTCCACCCACGCACCACATATACAGTATAAACCCGAAGGAATAAGACCGGGGGGTGTGCGACTGGGGTCTTTGTGTCCAGCCGGCCAATGCTGGTTAGCCACTCGGTTGGCTAGCAGGGAAAGGAAACTCTCATCTCTCGGAAACTAAACAGACAGAGACTGCAATGACGAGAGGTAAACCAAGAGGAAAGATTTGTGAAGTGTATTACAAGAAGCATTGGATTATAGGGGTGCAGGTTAGTGCATCCCAGAGAAGATAAGGATGAGAACCAAAATTCACAATGAGTTACGGAAAGCCAGGCAGACCAATCATCACAAATCACCGAAACAGCCGAGGAAATGAATGGGTAGGAGATTGTATACACCCGAGTTTGTGAAAAGAGGAGCGGATTAGGTGTCAACGATCAGGCTGTTGGCCGATGCAGTCGTTAACAGGATTGGAATGGATATGCTTATATGACATACCTGACCTGAGCCTAACGTACTGGTTGTCTTTTCACCGACGGTGTACTATGAGTAGGTTGGTGACCTACTAACCCCAACCGACCAGCGCATTCGCGGCCGCACACATCGCAAAGCCATATAGTCACGTCACCACGACCTATGGCACTGATGGTTCCCTTGCGTACCGCGTGCTTCCATTCTCGGTCACGTAAAAACTGTTCGTTGAGCTTTTGGACGCCCGTCCGGACCGTATTCCTCCAGGCCGTCTGGTTCAACGTTAAGTCCTCCCAACATCTAAAATCAATGTTACAACGTGAAAGACTTACCTGTTATCTCCGATTTGGACCACCAAGATTCCGCTTTCCTGTTCCCACTTGTCCATACAGCATCGCCCATCCCAGGAACGTGACCGAACCATTGGAGCTGATTCAAAATAGGGAGAGCATCCATGTCGTCCATGTTCGCTCGCCGCAGTACCTCAGTGTTTGGAACCATGTCCGACCACCGAATACTCACGATACGCCTCAGACACTGCACATGGAAGCGGTTCAGATAGCTCATGTTTCGCTGGTACAGTGTCCACGTCTCACTGCCATACAGCAGTATAGACAGCACCACAGTTTGGTGGCCACCTTCAGGTTATGGTTCTTCCAGACACACCCTTCAAGATGTCCGAAGGCAGCAATAGCCTTCGCCACACGCGCTCTCAGCTCGCGGTCCACGGACAAATATGTCGACAAGTTGCTACCCGAGTAGCAAAAATCCTCGCAGCTATCGATAATCAGTGCGGATTTGGGTTGGAGGTACACAAGCAGCACCTCCACCAGAAGAAGACTGAAAGAAGGAGAACATCTTACCTGTGTTGATGTCAAATCCAAACATCGATACTGTCGACGCGAAGACTGTAGCCAGACTTTGCGGTTCTTCTTCACTGTTTGCTAACAATTTGCTGTCATTTGCAAACAGAAGCATGCACATCGTTTAGGTATGTAATCGACTTGGGGCGCCGAAACTTCACATATTCAACAGGCGCCAGCCAGTCCGGCACTCTACCTCAACACCATCCTCTCTAGAGTCCTGAAAAGCAACTGTTACCATAGCAGTCAAGTATAGGCTAAATAGCGCTGGGGCTAGAACATAACCCTGCTTCACGCCAGCGACGATGTCAAAATCATCAGAGGTCGATCCACACAGTTGCACCTTCGCCTTCATGCCCACATGCAACAATCTAACCATACCGACAAATTTACCTGGACATCCACACTTACTAAGCACCATCCACAGTGCCTCGCGGCTCATGGAATCTAACAGGGCTTACAGGGGCTGGTTTTGTTCCTCGCCTTTTTCCTGAAGCTGTCAAGCAGCAAACACCAGGTCGATCGTACTCCGACTCGCCCGGAATCCACACTGCTCCTCGGGAATACTGACCTCCAAAACGTTCGCATTCAATCTGTTCAAGAGAATTTTGGCAAGCAACTTGCCTACGCCGCCCAGAAGACTGATGCCCCGATAGCTGTCGATCCACTGCTTGTTACCCTTGCCTTTGAACAGGAATACAACAAGGGCATCCTTGAAATCTTNTTCCCCCGAACACTGACGAAGTTGGTGGAGATTCATGCGAGCTGTGAACACGTTATGGCGTAACCCCCATAAAACATCTAGTGTCGCCAGGGCATCCGGCAAGGAGGTTCTGTCATACACACGAAGTGCGTCGAAATGACGTTGGCCCTCAGATCCCAGATATTGTCTGAGTAATTTAATTTTCTGTGATTCCGTAAGGTGTATGTTAACAGTAGTTCCACATAATCCTCGAAGGATCGCTTCCAGCGCGTCCACATTGATAACGACGGCTTTGAACCAGGATCCTTCCAAAAGTAGGTGTAGATGAAGTATTCATGGCTTTCGGATCAAATGTTTAATCCCCGTTCGCCAAAATGTTACAACTTAGAACCACGTTAAACTGCGAGCCCTGACACGTAGTCGACCCAGAGTAGGATGAGAACACGTGACGGCAATAGCGCGTAGCTTTATCGAACACGAGCGAATGACATCATAAGAGTGATGAGACAGAATATGACAAGCAGTCACCCAATCGATTGTGTGGGTAACAGGATTGGTTCGTTCGGGGCCGGGTTGAGAGAGAGAGGAACACACACGCGTGCACATGTAGACAGATGACGTGCGGCAACGGTAGGCGCGGATGCCACATAAACGGATGGCGCCAACATGTTTTAGCGCCTACTAGACTAGACCACACTTTAGACCTCATCTTTACCTCAGGTATCTGTTCTGCCACTGTATCCGTCTTGGAACAATTTCCAGGAAGTGATCATAACATAGTGAACTTGACGTTCGACCTAAAAGCTGTTGAAGAGTCGACTGTCATACACTACCGTCAAACCAAACTAGTCGGCTGGAACGTGGTCACCACACTGCTGAGATATCTGGAATGGAACACGTTCTTTCTTACCTCCGATCCTAGTATTGCAACCGAGGCATTTAATGAACACCTCAGGTCTTGCATAAACATCTTAGCCCCGCAAAAGTCAAAACACCGTAATGTGTACGGTAACGGCATGAGTCTAACTCCAAATGAGCAAGGCAAGCTCAAAAGTCTTAAATCACGGTACCGAAAAACATGCGACTTCTCTCTCATCATGCAAATGCATGAAATGTTCAATGCAATTGAATATATAACCAAAATGCTCCACATGAGTGAAGAAGAACGTGCGCTTAGCAGCACAGACAAGAGCTCGCAGTTGATGCAGTTAATGAGACGCAGGAATAATGTGAGACCCTGCCATCTCAGTAGTGACACTGCAGGACAAAACCATTGTAGATGATCCTCTAACAATCTGTGAGGTTGTTAATTCACATTTTGCTGCTTCCTTCAACATCGAAGATCACATACTCCCCCCACCTCCTCCTGTAGATACAAGTACGTTCCTAAGCCATATCCCTGTTGATGCATGGCTCATACGCTCTCAGTTAGCTATTATCAAACCTTCTCACTTACCTGGTCCTGATGGCATTCACCCTGTTGCTCTAAAATACGGAGGGGAAGACATCCCTCTACTTCTGCTTAATATTTATACACTTTCTCTAGCATCAGGTTCCTTCCCTCTCCAGTGAAAAACCTCTACAATTAAGCCCCGCTATAAAAGTGGCTCGCGACATGAAGTCAGCAATTATCGTCCCATTAACAATACCTCAATTTGTTCTGGGGTGTTGGAAAGGATAATAAAATGTCGCATGGTCGAATTCTTGTTATCACGAAACCTTATAAACCACTCCCAGCATGGGTTTCCCAACAAGCGTTCTTGCATGACATGCCAGCTAGAGTTTCTTAACCATGTGACAGAATCTACTGACGCCGGTGAGGCGATTATCATTATACTGTTGGATATGGCGAAGGCTTTCGATCGTGTGCCTCATAAGCGTCTCCTGCTCAAAATAGCATCCTTTGGTATACGTGATACATTGCTTGGCTGGTTCTCTTCATACCTTACAGGCCGCACACAAACAGTGAAAATAGGAGACAACAGCTCAACGCCCAGACCAGTCACTAGTGGGTTGATACAAGGAAGTGTTCTGGGACCGTCACTCTTTCTCATATATATAAACGATATATGTCAAGTTATCAAGCAGGGCAAGCTATTCCTACTCGCTGACGATATCAAACTTGTATACAGCTTCCCTCCTGGCAATCATAATGCATGCTTAGAAAATATACGGAATGACCTCGTCATTGGAGATTTGGTGTCAAACTTGGCTGATGAAATTTTCAGCCAATAAATCCACTATCATTGTGCACGGTTGTCATGTACCAGATGGCTCTATAAAGCTGGACGATCACAGCATATTAACCGCCAACTCAGTACGTGACATATATCTATCCTAGTCGCTAAAACCAGACGGACGATAGGTTACATTAAACACTCATTCTTCCTACCTGCTGCACGGTTGCACCTTTATAAACTACACGTACGATCCCAGTTTGAGTACTGCACGTTCATATATGGACACCTGCGCAAGTCTGATAGGCTAACTCTGGAAAGCCTCCAACGTGCATTCACGAAAAGCTTATTGGGTTATCCATCTTCTCTGAGCTACAGAGAACGCTGCCGGACGATTGTACTCGATCCTCTCTGGTTACAACGACTCAAGCTCAACCTTTCACTCATGTATAGTTTGGTCTATGGCAGTAAATTCACCGTCAACTTCGCGACTAGCTTACAACACAGGTCAAAGTATAACCTCAGAAACAAGGAATTCACTTTGCCAGCTCTTAAATCTCGGAAAAAACTGCGTTCAAATTATTTCCTAGTAAAATATTCCTACATTTGGAACACACTCCCGTATGCAATTAGGTCCAGTAAGAATATACACCAATTCAAACGAAACTAAGAAACTTTCTTAACAATGACGAACGTCATGTCCATTTTCAAGCTCTACTTGTCTGAGGACGTTATCTTCGAAAACGGACCTAACAACATCTGACGAAAAACTTCCTGTTTTGCGTGATGTGAAGTCATGCACCTCTCGAACCGATCAAAACTACCGCTTTCAGGATAGACCTTGTACTTTCAGACTTGTCAGCGAACATGATAACATGTCTATAGTCAACACGTATAGGTGTCAATATACATGCCCGTTAATAACAACTCAAACAACCTGGCACACTCTCACCTTATACTTGTTCATGGGTTGTGTGTCTGAGTTGTGAACCACCATGCAAAAGCTGGGCATCCTAAAATCGTTAAAAAAAACTCAATCTTTTTCTCATGACTGCATAATAACCTCGAGCCGCGACTCTTCCTTTTCCTCCCCGGATAGACCACCTGAAAACCTCTCGGTGTTGTTGAACATTCTTCTCGTTCTATGTACCGTCTGTACAAAGATAACAGACATCTAAATTCGGCAATAATCGTACACTTGGAATAGCTTATAATCGATCTCCTTTCGCGTTATTCAATAGCAACTGTTCGCATGTGGTATATATTTCATCAAACAACACAATGCTATTAACGTCACATAGGAGGTTATGCCAGAATATCACATTTTCCATTGTTCGTCATAGCTCACATAGTTAGTTTCACGTTATCCCGTTTATCGCATAATTCCTCTCTCCATTCTTGGTTTCACTGATACATCCTGCGCGAGAAAACATCCCACCCCGCCCGGAGTCTTGAAATTCCGCAGTGGTTGTGCATATCGCGAACTCCTCGAAATTCTTAAGAATCTGAGCGAAGATTGACGTCCGGTCGAGAGGTCCATGCATTCATCGCGAAAGTATATGCGTTCCCACCTCGCCCACATCATGAAAAAACTTTCTTCACTTTTTTTCGGGACTATCTACATGGGATAATGGGCAAATTCGTCTCAAACACACCCTCTTCATCCTCTGACCACCGTTTCTTCTGGCATAACCTTGAGCAACAGGCCGGCGATCACCTTGTGAAGTCCAAATTAATGCAACAAATCAATTATGTTATCGAAACGTGCAGACCCCAAGCACTGTTCTCTCAGAACCAAGAAGTTCGAAGTTTCTTGCCTAGACTTGAATTTTCCCTCCATATAATGTCTAGTTTTGTTTGTTTTGTGGCTCTAATCACATAGCTGACTTGTTGTACAATTATCAAATTTGGTGTTCAATTATGTATATGCTAAGAATCAATGCGTTGATCACGCTCTCCTGAGTGTGTTTCTCACAAATTAATATTTACATATTTCCTTCGTAATCTGGCTCTTCTTCCCAGTGAAAAACTCTGAGAATTAGGCTTGCCAAGAAAGTGGTTCGCGAAAAGAAGTCAACTATTATCGCCCCACCAACCTTGCCGCAACATGTTCCGGGGTTTTGGAAAGAAACACAGTGTCGCGTGATTGAATTCTTAACATTACAACAGTTTTTAAATCACCCACAAGCGTCGGTCTCTCAGCAAACTTCCTTGCACAACGTGTCAGCTGAAATTTTTCAACCACAGTACAAAATCCGATGATCCAGGAGATGCGAGTATTATTGTGTTGGGTATGCAAGAGACTTTACATCATGTGCCTCTCAAGCGTCTTTCGATCAGAAAAACGTCTTTTGCTGTATTTGATCCATTTCTCAACTAGTTTGCTTCGCATCTTGAAGGCCGTACACAAACAATGAAAGTAGATAGCGCTTGCTCAGCATCCAGATCAGCCACCCCTGGGGTGAAAAAAGAAAGCGCCCTGGGACTGTCACACCTTCTTTCGCATATAAACGATATGTGTGAACTCCTCAAGCATGGTGAACTATTCTTATTCGAATACGAGTTCAAACATGTCCGCACTATTCCTCCCGGCAACTTTAGTTCTCGCTGAGAAAATACACTGAGACTTCGTGTCATTAGAGACTTGGTTTCACATTTGGGAGACAAAACATTCAACTAACAAATCTACCATCGCGCATGGTTGTCATATACCAGAGAGCTCTGTACAGTCAGACAATCATAATATATCACCTTCTCTGTCAGTGGGCATACAATACTCCAACCCATTCAACACCGCAGAATTTATCTTTCCCAATAGCTGAAACTAGACGAATGATAGGTTTCATCAAACGATAAATCGTTCTTCCTACTGCTCTACATCCTTACGAACTATGCATATGACCCCAATTTGAGTACTGCACATCCATATATAGTGGCCTGTGCGTCTGATATACTGGTGGTGTGAACCCAGAAGGCGGGTGGCACAGGAGTTAATTTGGGGGAAACAAACACACAAATGCGGCTCAACGGGACTGCGAACAGAAACACTCATTTGCGTGCCACACTCGTCCGAGGATGCTCCAGTCGCTTTGGACACCATGCATTAGTTCCGCCATGCGGCGAAAGCCATTGTACGTAATGCTGCCCACTAATGATCCTTCCCGTATCTCTCCCGTATCTATTCCGCGATCATTTCGATCCAGACTGCTACTTAATAGTGGCATAAGTAGTATGGTGCGACCGTCTGACCTCACTACACTGGGTGTGGAAGTTCTCCAAGGTGCGCTGATAGATGGTTTACTAAGCTATCCATCTTCTCTGAGCTACCGAGGACGCTGCCAAACGATTTCACTCGACCCTGCTTGGCTGCGGTGATTCAAGATGAACCTCGCATTCATGTGTGATCTAGTTTACGGCAATAGGTTCACTGTCAGTTTCGCTATCCGCCTGCAACATAGCTCCTAGTGCATCCTCGGAACCAACAAGTGCACGTTAGAGGTTTTCAAAGATTGGGAGATAAAATGCGTTTGAAATTTCTCTAATGGAACCTTTCTATGACTGGAACAAGCTCTCTCAGACAATTAGAGCTAATAAGATTATACACTCATTCAAACAAAGCCTGGAAACCTTCTTGACAATAACAAACAGCTTGTCCACTTTCCCACTCTGCTTGTTGCAAATGGACCAAATAACCCATGGAGAGTAAGATGGAAATTACCCGCCGGGAGTGAAATCTGCCGTTAGAAGGCGATAAAATGAAAAATCATTGAGCACTTGGCGATATTTCCGTGGTATCGCCCAGGAATATGAAAGCCATCGATTTCCATGACAGAGAGCATCGGGAGAGTTAAAACGATTTGTTTTAGTCGACCGCGAATCGGTTTGTCCTTCATTTGGCGCCGAGATCGGAATTAGCGATGGTAGTTGTTGTGACGGTATAAACGTAGTATTTTGTGAAGAATTTTTTCACGTTTGATTATTGTTTTACCGATATTGAATAGTTCGCTAACGGTTCAAGTTCAACCTCAAGCAAACCTCAGCAATTTCAAAATAACGCAACAAACCTTGACAAAATCCACACCAGGCCCCAAAAACCGGCTGGTTTTTATAACTCAAGGAGGCAATATTTACAGCGGCAACGACCGGTTCGATGGGATTGTCCACACCTACTGCTTTACTGGTAGTGACTTGGTGTAACACTGCAAACGCTTCTAACGTACAAAGTGATCTGATATCCCGTCTTACAGTGCCATCTGAAGTTCTTACCGACACCTGACGTACATGTCTGTCGTAACCAGGGAATACCTCGGTGATTATACCGTGGGGCCAAACACCTCTGGAGGCTCTTTCGTGAAGGGGAACTACATCGCCAACTTGAAGATCACGCGAAGCTTTCAACCACTTAGGTGTAACCTGCAGCAGTGGTAGGTATTCACGCCACCATCGTTTCCAAAACACGCTAAATAAGTGCTGTGCTCGTCTCCAGCCCTTTGTGTAGCGTTCGCACAATGTAGCCTCATCTGTACTTAGGCCTATATTTGAGCACAACGACAAATCATTGAACGAAGTACTTGGGGACTATCTGGATCATCATAAACAGGCACGAGTGGCCTATCGTCCACGATTCGTTTAACTTCCACCATTTAGGTGGTAAGTGAATCTTCATTCATTACCTGCTGTTGTGTTACCGACGACAAAACTCGTGTCACTGTTCGGATCATTCTCTTCTAGGCCCTGCCCCGATGACTTGCACCCAGAGGATTAAAATGCCAATCAATTCCTAGATTTGATAGCTTATCTGTCAACACACACTGGTCCAATTATCGCAGCCTTTCGTTTTAGCTCCAAGTCTGCTCCGACAAAGTTGGAGCCGCTGTCACTGTAAATGGCGTCCGGCTTGCCCCGCCTTCCTAAAAACCGCACCAGAGTCATGAGAAAAGAATCCGTAGATATGGAATGGATCACTTCGATGTGGAGGACACGAGTCCGTAAACAGGTAAATATGCAGCCATACCGTCTGAGCTCGCTACTTCCTATACGCGCCTTGAATGGGCCGAAATAATCCACCTCACAGTACCTGAATGATTAACCGTCCGTCAACGTTCTCATCGGCGGAATTGGCGCCATCAGTTGAGTGCACTGCTCAGCATAAACCCCTTTACAGTGACAGCACTCACTTAACACTCGTTTATCGGCCGCCATACCTTTAAAAATCCAAAACCGCCTTCTAATGCTGGCAAGTACATAGAATGCACTCATATGCTCTGCGGACTCGTGATACTGACGTATCAAAGGACTTGTGACAGCACTGTGACTAGGAATAATCACCAGCTTCACACTGTCTCCACTTTCTGATCGGATTCTACTGCCAAGATTCGGTGCTTCATCTATCAACGCTGGCAGCAATCTTCCAAGTCTACCCACCACACGAGGATTTACGACGGACGATCTCAGGAAACTGAGTTCCTCGGAGAACTGACGCTCTTGCACGAGCTTTACTAGTTTGAGACAAAAGACATCGATTTCGCACGTACGAAGTGTTCCTACTCTGACTGACGCGCTTTGTCCAGTGGATATCACCACGGTCACAAGGTTAACGTAACGTGATATCCAAGCGATGACCCGCAGTAACTTAGTCCAACTAGAATACCTTGATACCAGCTGGTCTAGTATAAAATTGAAGTCCGATTTCGTGGTAATAGCATGAGTGCGCCTAATCTCAGGATCTCTCTTCAACAAGCACGACAAGGTTGGCATTTTCGGCCACTGTTCTTCTGGGTTCAACAGAAAGCTCGGACCCCGTAATCAGAGGTTCATCTCCTTGGTCAATGTCTGTGACACTCCCCTAGACGCCACATCGACCGGAATTAATTCTGAAGACACACGCCTCCACTGTGAGACAGAAGTAAGTTCGTGGATGAGTCCTACACGACTGGCAACGAAAGTTGCCACACGCGATGAGGTGTTCGGCAGGTATTGCAAAACTATTGTGGAATCGTTCAATAGTAAAACGTTACGTATTGGAGTCACTTCACGGATGAGGAAGTACATTGGTTTGGGCGATAGAACGGTTACCTTCATCTCCTTATTGTTGTGCGATACCCATCTATATCTTTCCCACGTCAAACCTATCGCAAAGTGACCATGCCTGAGTATTACACTGCTATCCGTCATACACAATGCTCGCTTGCCCTCCACAGAGGGCTCTTTGTTCTCCGAAATGCATCTGTCAGTGTAATCCAACTCATATATCCCTCGGATCGGATCATCCAGTGATACCGAACGTATCCAATGAAGTTTATACAGTGTTCTTTCCGGGATTCGGTGCGACATGGACCTCGGAGACCCTAGACGGAGATGGTCTTACTCGCATAAGGCTCGTTGATGCTGCCCAGTCTCTGCTCCAGCACCCAGTGTGCTTCAGGTACATCACATCCTATCAAAATCCCCACGCCGGATCTAGTTAAATTCTTGAAGGAAACACCCTTCAGGTGCGTCCATCTATCCACTTCTGATTGGTGGACAACGTCAGTCTGAGTCAATGGCAGCTCTTTCACCGTGTAAACTGAACCAGCTGTGATAGAATGCTCCTAATTCAACGATTGCAACTCAACCGATACCTTATTGAAAGATGTTGCAGAAGTTCCGTGTAGAGTAGGGAACATCATCCGGCAGGGCTGTCCCCGCAAACCAATTGCCCTTGCAACAGATTCATCAAGCAATGCAGTGTCAGACCTGATATCCAGAAAGGCGTACGTTGTCACTGACGCTTCCGGGCCAAACAACCTGATCGAGACGAGTCCTAGGCACACACCGTTTACACTGGACGTAGCACCACACAAGGATGACTTTGTCTTCTCCTCCTTACCCTGTTCGGGCTTATCTTCATGGACCAACGTATGATGGCGTCGACCACAACCCGGTACCGCACATCGTATCTGTACTCTACAAGACTTGGCCACATGGTTCGCTTTTAGGCAAACAGAACAGCGTCCGGTGTTCTTCAGCATTGCTTTGCGTTGCTCCAAAGACTTACCGCTGAACCAACCGCAATCGGGTATATCGTGATTGCCCTTACAAACCGGACACTTCATATTCACATTCACGCAAGGCACACCTACTTCGACGTTGCACCTCGAGTAACTGATTCTAGAATGTCCAGAGTTCCTCGTCCTGGTTTCTGAGCGAGCAGCCAACTGACCATACTGACTAGCGCTGACTGCCATTCTTTTCTCCACAAAACGTAACAAATCGCCAAAATCAGGTTCCCCCAGCACTCAGTTATACCCTGGGCAACTTCTGCCCATCTTTCCTGAAGATGGTGAGGCAATCTTTCAAATGCTCTAATGAGGTTTGTTGCGCAGTCTAGCTCTGCACCGTAATCTAGCTGCATTAACATCGCATGACAGCCTCTCA
Source organism: Paragonimus westermani (assembly GCA_008508345.1). Classification (NCBI taxonomy): domain Eukaryota; kingdom Metazoa; phylum Platyhelminthes; class Trematoda; order Plagiorchiida; family Troglotrematidae; genus Paragonimus; species Paragonimus westermani. Next base: position 40,554 of record QNGE01002760.1, on the reverse strand, counting down.
TTTGGCTGGCTATTCCACGCAAGCCATCAACGTCGCCAGCGACTAACCTGGGACCCACGAAAACCTACTTACTTACCGCTTGCATAATATCATGTCGGCACCAAACTGCTGGTGCAAAATCCTCATAGCCTCTGTAAAACCCTTTGGCAAGAGTGCACAGTGCTTAATTGCCTCTTTCGCACTACCACGAGAATAATGCAACAAGTACGAAAGCTTCGATACTTCGTCAACTAACTTGTCTACCACGTTACGTTCAAAATTGCTGAGAAAGGTAAAGTAGTTCTTCGGGGACCCATCGAAACTATCCACTTCAATTTTCGGAAGACTCGTCCCAAGAACCAAAGGTCTGAGAGCTCGTTCTTACGACTAGAAAGGGTCTAAATAAAAGGGGTTTCTTTCGGAGGCCCTCGTTTGACCAGGGTTGCATGGTGTACTAAACCTAGTACCGGCCGTCGGGACGGCCTCAGACTACGCAACCCTACCCTATCTCTTATGGGGTTCAAGCAGTCTACGTCTCACTTCTAGCTCTTCTGCCTTCAAGATCAGCTCTTCATCTAACAGGTCATCAGAAACTTCATTAGAAACATTCATCAGAGCACGATTAAGCAAAACGGGCAAAACAGCACGGGATTTGGACACACGCCATCTTCTCCGGTGGGGCTAACGCCGTCCTTATCGCTATCCCTAGGCCGGATCCCTGCTTAGTTCTAGGGGCCCTAAACAACCAACAATCATGTTCAGCAGCACTCAGTTCAGGTGGGAACTTACCATTAAGAAAGTTTTCAGAATTACTTAGAACATTTGGCATGAAAAGATCGTTCGTAAACTTTGAAGAATTAGGATTAATAGAAAAGGGGACATCACCATAGTTATGTGTATTCAAATGATTCTCGTCCAACACTGGGAATGGTTCATGGGACATTGTAGCAGCCTCGATTGGTAAAGAAGTGCTTGATCGTCCGGTATAAAAACGCTGGTCACGTGTGGCAGAATCAGCCTCAATAACGTCATAATTGTTAGGACCTGTAGAACCTTCCACAATGTCCGAGTTCGTCATTCTTGCAGAATGCCGGAATTCCATAACTGGATTGCGTTCTTCTTCGTCCTTGTAAGAGTGCAACAGTCTCGGTCAGATGTTGAGGAATTTGAGTACTATTGAATAGTTCGCCAACGATTCAAATTCACACCCAGTTACGCGTAATCTGTTGATTCAGTAAACGCCTCTCAATATTCAACGACAGAGACACCCTATCCTCCAAACGGTTAACGAGAAGGCGCTCGTAATAACTGGATTTAATACGGTACTGATCGAATCAATGAACAAGAAAATCGTCTCTCACCTTGAATGTGAAAATCCTCAGAAACCAAAGAAAGAAAGTGCCCGCACAACAAAATGACAACCAGGCACCGATCGACAATGGTGGCGATAAAACGGGTTGAGCCCACTCAAACAAATGATCAGAGCAAAACGACTGTTCATGCATCGAGAAATGACGGGAATCATAAGTTTCTCAGGGAAAACTATGGAAGAAAACTGTATAATTTCGGTATTTGGAAGTTTACAGGACTCGGACTAAATAGGGGTAAGGTAAACGGTCAAAGTAGGTTGTGTAAAAACAAGGAGGAGTAATGTATCTCATTTGGGGAAGAGGATAGAGCGCAGGGCCACCTTTCAACATCAATCAGACCTCAGCAACCTCGAAATAACGCAACAAACCTTGGCAAAATCAACAACCGATGTTATCTTATATTCCATTTTAGGTTATGGATTATTTACTGGGTTTTAAAGATATCTTTGAAAATCGCGGATTTGCTGGCTTCGGTGAGCTCAAAAGTTGCTTAGATAAGTACATGAAGGATCACAATGTTCTGTATGTGCTTGGTTCAAGCAAGAAATCAGGCAGTGGAGGCTAGCAATATGATCACATGAGTGTGATTGCCGTTGAATTTACCTGTTAGACGGCGTTCCGTTGTGTAAGACACAGGCGTCGTAAGAGCGAATGCCGTGAAGCACGACGTGTTTAGTGTGTTCACTTCAAATACTTCCCATTGCACAGTTCCCGCGATACATGCTGCCAATCACGCTTTAACTTGGTTAGGAGAAATACCCTGTTGGTAGGGTACACGTAGGCTGACCGTCGAGCATAGACGTCAGTGTGTCCAACAATAGGTCGTGGCGTTGGCTGACCGTCGAACGGTTCACCCCGATTGGCTTCATGGGGTACAGTACCTCACTTCTCGTTGAACCTCTTTGCTTTTCTGAAGACACGTGAAATTCCATCTCCTTAGTGGTCAGGTAACTGAAGAAATTTACCTATTTTTTGGTTACATTAAAGCCAAAGCAGATTACGCCGATTACGCTGAGCAATATCTACTCTAAGCAGATCACGCCGGTTTCGCCCGCATTATGTTTAAAAGTCATCAGTGCAGCATTATCTACTTACCCACGACGCCTCCAAATTTAAGTGGTTTCCAATCGCACGTGAGGATGATCATAATGACCCAAACTTATCAACTGCCTGCACNAATCGCACGTGAGGATGATCATAATGACCCAAACTTATCAACTGCCTGCACCTATTTCAAGGAATATCGAATGAACAGTTTTAAATAAAGATGGTCTACAACTCATACGGTGCATGTTTATTAATCACTAGTTCCTTATTCCATTTATCTATCAGATCGCAAAACTTCAGCTATCTCGTCAACATATTTCGCTGTTAATTTAGTGCAAATCCTTGGCGTTTACGCACTAAAACAAACAAATTCCTACAGTACATTAGGCATATTTCATACTTTCCTGGATATTCCGTCCACATTCACTCCCATGATATTTCGAATCCACATATTAACGATAAACTAACGACAGCATACACTCCCTGCGGGTAAATTTCAGCGAGGAGGAAACCTCTGTACCGCATAGCATTTAGCCTAGCGCCATACTATCGATTCCATTACTGAAAGTAGTGGTTTAGGTACCGAAGTTTATCAATTACTCCATCAGGATAGATGTAGTGCATTGTTAAGTATAAAACTAGCACATGAACAATAAACATGTTTGTAGACAACACACGCAGGTATCCTTATATCTTCACCTGCTCGTATTAATCCGATCATCTCAATACACTCTTAACCCGCGCCCAATTAAAACCATCTTTACGTGGATTTTGATCACTTTGTAAAGCAGCGCACACCGAAAATATTGGGGAAAATTGCATTCCATCTTGTTTATCTCACGTCTGTATGAATTCTTGCGTCAACACCCGTGTTTAATCCTATACTTTAAACCCTCCTGGTATACCACCTGGCAGCGTTCTATATTGTTAAGCCTCCATTTTAGCCCGTAGATCGGCCACATAGATCTACCAAACATCAAAATCCGGTGATCATATATTAGAAAAGCTGCATGCTGATGAAACTGCACGCTATATGATATCAGCTGTTTGCTGACATCACACATTTTGTCAACCAACAAAAAAGGATTTTGACAGAAATTTACCTACTCCATCACTTATCAAAGTTCGCACTTTCATTTTGCGTTCTTTCGTTCACCACGCAGCTCTGCGTTTCACTCTTGATTCCACGAATTGTCAACGATAGGCCACTCGTACCTACTTATGATGAGCGAGATGATTCCCCATCACATCGTTCCAGTGATTTGCTCTCTTTGCGTTCGAATGTATACCTAATAACAGATGAGGCGACATTCAGTGAACGTTGCACCAGGGGTTGGAGGCAAGTACAACACTTACGTTGCGTGTTTTGGGGATGATGGGGGCGTGAATACCCAATGCAGTTACAGACCGCACCTGAGTGTTTGAAGTCTTCACATGATCTTCAGGCAGGCGATGTAGCTCTTTACGAAAGGGCCTCCAGGGATATTTGGTCCTATTGTGGTGGATTGCCAGGTCGGGTGTGCGAGTTTTCGAACGCTCGGCCGAATACCTCAACGTGGGGGGAGGTACGTTCGAAAACCTGCCGCGATCGGATCAAGGCCAACGTGCGCGACCGGATGAGTCATCGCTCGACTAGATCGGACCAACGGGCGAGGCAGGGCAGGCGAAATACGACAGACGGCCAGATCGGAGGCGTGGTTTTTCCAACATTCAGAGGAACATCTCGACAC